>NW_004624768.1:21306104-21342623 GCF_000247695.1 Heterocephalus glaber
TGAAGGGAGGGTTAGGAATGGGGAAAAAATAAGAACCAAGATGCATTATGTAAAGGTACAATTCCCAATGAGAAATGTAATTGTGCTGTACACTTACAGTGTACCAATAAAAGAATTTAATACAAAAGAAAAAAAGAAAAATAAAGATTGACAAAGCCAAGAGAAAAAAAAAAAGTAATCATATGATACAACAGCAGTTTGTAGTATTCCTGCTTTTAAAAACTTAAAATTTATTTTTAAAAAACCACAACTTCATTGTAATTGTGAGCCAACCTCAAGCAAAATCAAATTGAGGGACATTCTTCAAAATAAGCGTACTTGGTAGAAACACTAAGGTCACGAAAGACAAATCAAAAAAGACTGCAGAATCATTCTAGAATAAAAGGAGAACTTAATGTGTTATATGCAGTGCTGGATTAAGGCCAGGGCTAGAAAATAACTTTTTTGCTAAGGAGGAACAAATAGTGAAATATGATTGAGCTCCATGTGTTAGACAGTGCTTTAGAATAATTCCAACTTCCTGGTTTTGGTCACATGTTGTGGGAGAATGTCTTACTCTTAGGAAATACACACTGAAGGGAGTGGAGTAGAAAGTGCATCATGTCTTCTGCTATCCTCAGATGACACAGACATGGAAAGAAGATGACACAGTCAATGCACTGAACAGTGAACGTTAACAGCTAGGTGGTCTGGGAACCAGCACAGGGGTTCTCTGTACTTTCCAACAACTTTTCTGTAGGCCTGAATTTACGTTAGCATGGAAAGTTACCAAAACCAAAAACTCTGTGGTGGACACATCTTTTCCCATTGGTTCAGGATCTGGGGACTGGAGATCAATTAATTCACTCATTAATTTAATAAGTGTGTATTAAGCACCAGTTGTGAGATGTGGAGGATAGTGCAGAGAGGAGGAAGTCCCGACTCTAAGAGTAAAGGAAGCAACTTTGACAAATTCCCATCTCTGAACTCAAGGTGCTTACCTCTCCATGAGCCCAAGACACACAACCTCCCCAATCCACCAACATAGCCCCAACACCCCAGACTTCCACACCCAATGTTCTCCGTGCGGGTGTCACGCCTGGCCTAAGTGAGACCTGCACAAATAAACAGGACAAAGGAAACAGGCCACTTTCAGCAAACGACAGGCTATTTCTCAGAAACAGGACAGGTGGTCACAAGAGGAAACACACAACCTCTCTGGTGCCAAGAAGTCCATTGTCGAATTACCTGCTCTGACCGTCCTTAGACACTAAGTCATAAACATTCCTTACGATATATATAGCTCCTCTCCAAAATCTATATAAACATAGTTTTCTTTCCCTGCTAGCTGCTACCATCTATCCCTGATTTTAGTCTCTGCTCACTGGAATAAACCTTTCTTTGTCTTCACAAAGCCTGTCTCCAAGAGAGTGATTTCACATGTTCGTTTATAACAAGGTGTATTTGTCAGCTTTCCCACTGCTAAGACTCAACACCCAACAGCCACAACTTAAAAGAGGACAGGTTCAACTGGGTTCAGGGGATTTAGTCCATGGTCGGCTGGCTCCAATGCAGAAACATCTTAGTGGAACAAAGCTGCTCATCTCATGGCAGCCTGGAAACCGAAAGAAGGGAAGAACCAGGGAGGGAGGAAGATACACCCTCTAAAGGCATGCACCATGACACGCCTCTTCCAACCAGGCCCCACCTTCTAACAGCACATTCAACTATAAACTCATCAATGGACTAACCCACTGATGAGTACTGCATGCCATAATCCAATCACATTCCAAAAGCCTCACCTCTGAACAGGTGAGACTTTGAAGGACATTCTAGATCTAAACTCTAACAGAGGAATAGCACCTATTATCTGCCCAGAAGCTGAGTCAGGAGACTGGCCACTCCTCCCTCATCTCCTACATCCAGCCATCATTTGTTCTGTTAATTCTGTTGCTTTTCCTCCTACACCTCTCAGGGTTCCATTTACTTCTCTCCACATCCACCTGGCCCAGGCCTCCACAATCCCTCACCTGGACTGCCAGCACAGCTTCTCAGCATGTTTCCCTTCCCCACCTGCAGCCACCGCCAGCCACCGAGTAGTATCCTTACCTCCACAGCCAGAGAGATCTTTTCAAAATGCACCTTTGATCACAATGGGCCCTACCCACACACACTTCAACAGCTTCCTGTTGCATCTGTAAACAAAGACTCCTTCCCCTCATAGCACTTATTTTAATGACATCCTCATGCATGTGATTATTTAATAAACAGCTGACTCTCTAACCCCACACAGTGAAGCTCCGTGAAAGCAGAAACCATGCCTGGGTTTGCACACCACTGTGAGCACACAGTTGGCATTCAATTAATATTTGTTTAATTAGGTGGATAAGCAATTAAAATAATTAATGTCTGGCTTGGGCCAATGAATGGAGAGTGCTGCCATTCACTGCCCTGGGGGACCCAGGGGGAGGAATAAATGGGGAGAGGCAAGAATTGCAGAATCCATGGGATCCACAGACCCAGGAGGGAGCTGCTGCTTGCGAGGAGGAAAAGGCACACACCCACACTGGGGTCCTGTGCACGTGCATGCTTCTGAACTGCTCCTCCAGCCCTCAAGAACAGACTGGAGACAGCCACCTCCCCCTCTGCTCACAGATGGGCGGCACCATTTACATACATTTACATAAGCAGTCCCAACCCTGCCTTGTCAGGGACTGGCTGAATACAAACCACATGTAGCCAGCCTGTTCCATCAGTCTGTTCTATCCCTCAGCACCAAGCACAGTACCCATTGTGCAGGGAGGGAATAGGAGCTGTGCTCCAGGAGGGCAGCTGAATGGAATTGCAAGTTTTCTGGTGTGAAATGCTTCTGAAAAAAACAGAGAACACAGCTGTGATCCCTGATCACATCCATTCATTTTATTCTTTGAGGGACTTGGAATCCATCAGGCATATCAAATTATGGCAAATCATTCCAGACTATGCCTCATTTCAAAATGCTGATGTGATAGAAACATCAATGCTGTTCTAAAAATAGAAGAAAAACTTCTTGCAGTCTTGTTACTTCACATTTAAATTAACTTCCAGATTGCATAATCTCCTCCAAAGCATCACTTTGATCTTAATGCTGCTGTATTTTCTTGACATGTTTTATGGGGGCCATCCCCTTTGTCCTTTGGGGGCCACATGTCCTGATGGAACCCCTGAGTTCTTTTTTAGTGGCCACTGTCCCAAGACCTACAAGAAGTTTTGTCCCCATAGATCAGCTTGAGTGACACGTGGGACTCTGGTGCGAAGAACTGCCTCAGACACCACGGTGTGTCAAGCTGCACCCCCTCTTCTACTCACAGAGGTCAGCAGCCTGCCACCCACAGAGCTGTGACAACTATGGACATCTCCAGACATTGCAAATGTCCCTGCTGAGAAGCACCACGTGGACATATGTGACCCCCAGCCCAGGTCTCAGGTGCCCTGCGCCAGACCTAGAGAGCTACTCAAAATAAGAAAGTGGATGTCAAGGTACCAATGAACTTCAGTCTCCCTGCTGGCTTCCTCGAAGCCTAGCGCTGAGGCCATCTACTGAAGTCTATACTGCCAGCCACAGACATTCCCACCTCCCTTCAATTCCAAACACTTTCACTGGCTCTTTTTCTTAGTTGCTGTTAGGGAAATTCAAAGGTCCAGGCACGAATAGGCCAGAAACTGCCTGACTCGTCAGGCAGAGAGGACTTAAGAATGAGTGGTCACTGCAGGTTCCCGCTGGGTGTCTGCTGGAGAAGACCACCTTGGTCTTTAGTCCCACCTCTTCCCTCAGCCGCTAGCAAGGCTCTGCAGCTTTTCTGTTTCTCAAGAGGCCTAGATCTACAGGAGATGGCTTCAGCTCAGGAACGGCCTCTGGTGCTCCTGCCCTGGACAGGGACCCTGCTCCCAGCCTTCCTCCTGCACCTGGCCTGGAAGAAGTGCCAGCCCCAACCCCCAAAGACAGCTCCCTATTACTTCTCAGGGTCACCAGGGCAAAAGCACAGGTCACCCTCCATCATTAACACCTCCTAAATTTGTGCTGGACCCAGGAGCAACCACCACGACCTTGCTGAAGGTACAAAACACAGGAACCGGCCTGCAGAGGAGCCCCACGTGAGCTGGGCCCAGTTCTGCACACACAGAGGGACTCCAGGGGGAATCTCGGGACCTCTCTGGGACTCTGGCTTCACTTCTGTGGAGACCAATGTAAGGTGGAGGCAGGTAAACCCATTTGACTGTTTGACTATGCTTCTAAGATGTCCTAAGGAAAAAATGTCAGGCTTATTCATATACAGGGGTATTCACTACAATATTGTGTATAATTCTGACAAATGGGAAAGCACATTGAATATTACATCCCAAAATATGAGGCTGAGTTAATGAAGTATGACACAGTCGCAAAACGGCCGCTGTGCAGCCTTGAAAATCAGCACCCTTGAAATGACACACCATCGAGGAGAAAGGGTGTGACTGTTTGGATCTAAAATGTCCCCTAAACTCTCATGTGTTCAGGTTGATTTGATCATTGGGGTGCTATACCCGTCAACATACTGGTCCACTGGTGAGTTCATAGTTGAATGTGCTGTCGGGAGCTGGCCCTGGCTGAAGGTGGTCACTGGGGTGGGACCTGGAAGGTGTGTTCCTGCCCCAGCTCCTCCCTGCTCTCTCTGCTTCCTGGCTGCCATGGGTGAGCAGCTTTGCTCCACCGTGCTATTTCTGCATTGCAGCTATTTCTGCCATGCCAACCACACATGGACTGAGTCCCCTGAAACCATGAGCCAAAATAAACCTCTCCTCCTTTAAATTGTGGGTATCAGGTATATTCTCCCAGTAACAGAAAAGTGACTAATACAAAGGGTAATAAAAATGTTTGGAACAATTCCAAAGTATATAAGCATATGTGTTACATATGCATATGCACAACATATATACACATACAATATACATACACATATGTGCACATACACACATACATACACATACAGTACTTAGGAAAAAATATGTAAGAATATATGCAAAAATGTTCATTTTTGGGGGGTGAAACTCTTAGAGATTTTCTGTATTTTCCGTATTTTTACATCAATGAGCAACTTTGCTGTATTCAGGGGAAAGGTGACACAAAGAAGAAAGCCGTTCACTCCACAGCAGGGGTCAAAGAGCCTGACTCTGCTTAGGCTGCTCTTGCAACACAATCAAAGCAGTAAAAGACACCCATGTTTCCAAGCAACATGCAATGTACAATATACAAAAGTAAGAACTTGTAAACATTTTGGCATTTTTGTAGATTTGCCTGAAAAATGGTCAAACTGTTATAGTCTCGGCAGCTGCCAAATCTCTGCTTCTCAGCAAAGGGCCCCTACTTGCAGTTCTAGAGCCTGCACATTCAAGCAGGGGCACTGAATGCCCGCTCTGACCTGGCTGCTCCCTTCCTATATCCCAAACCAACCACTGGACCCAGAGCCAGCCTGGCAGCTGCATACCTATCACTGCAGGCAACTGGACAGCCACCAGGGAGGTCACCTTCTGAACAGACCCTGTGAACATTAACAAGGAATCTTCTGCTACGACCAGTGGTACTACCTGAATATTACCATCTGGCTACCCTCCTTCCTAGGAGAGTTACAAGGCTCCCTTCTTTTACTACAAAATTTAGAGCAACTGGCTTAAGAAAGAATGATCCTAGTAGAAAATCAAAATCACAAAAATAAGAAAAGTCAGGATTTAAACAAAACAAATGTAGCCCAATTGGTTACAGAACACAGGGTTTATGCTTTCTTTTTTCAACACAGACATTTAAAGTCAACTGCATATGAAAAATAAGATATCCATAGATTCCCTCATTAACAAAGCCTCACTGTGTGTCCACTGTGTGGAAGTGATACAGCAGGTCCTGGGCTGCCACAGTGACAATGCACACCCTGACTTCTTGGGCTCCCATTTAGGCAGAGGTCACAGGTGTCCCCCAACAGCCCATCTTTCAGCTCCAGGCAGAGAGAAGTGCTACAAAGGCCATACCCAGCTCAATGGGAGGCAGTACAGGCACACTGTGCCTGGGTAAGGGCATCAGAAGGTTTCCCTAATGCAGGAAGCGTTCACAGAGAGTCCAGGAGGACAAGAAGGAAGTGGAGGATGGTGGTAAGGTGTGAGGAGCAGCAGGATGGGAAGGAAAGACAGGGGAGCCATTCACCATCCCAACATGAAGGACAACAAACCCCCAGGGGAAAGGACTAGATGAGAAAGGGAAATAACTTGCATGGAATCAAGACTCCACGTGGTAAACCAGCCTGAAGGCTGACCTGCTCCATCTCAGGGTCCTCAAGCTCAGTGGGAATGTCCCATAGCCTCACCAATCCACACAGTCCACAACAGGGCCACTCGAACCACTGGGAGCAACTCCAACTCTTAGACACACCTTTCTTATACCACCGGAGACTGTGTGTGTACGTATGAAAACTCATGAATTCGTGGACCTGGAAAGATGCAGAATCATCTCTCCATGACCTTATTCCTTCATGAATCTCAGTAAAAACAGGTGATAAAACAGTATGTGGAAGCACTGCTTGGGAACTAAGATGTTGAGTCCTAAGGCTGTATGTTCTGTGACCTAACTCGCCCCCAAACGACACAATGAAAGGCTGTACAACTTCCCTCTTCAGTTATGCTCCCAACCCACACCCCTGGCTGTGTGTCCCCCAGCCTTCTGACAGCACCACTTACATGTTTCATGAGCACCTCCATGCAAGTGACTGATACTGAAGCCTCGAGCTGGCCACTTGTACCTCACGACCTCCCACCACCTCTGCCCCCATGCGTCAGGACACCTCTCCTAACACTTCATCAGAGTCATAATGGCTCTACCCAGGCAGCCATGCCTAACTGCAAGATGGACTAGGACCAAGCTGGGCCCAGGAGTCATTCAGCAGGGTACCCCTTCCCTGTACAAACTCTGCTCCAGCTGCCTTTATCCCCTGCACTGATGTCACCTCTTCACTATCCAACTGGCGCCCACAGGAGCCAGGGGCCATCTAAAGCACATACCGATTCCTTTCTCATCAGCTCAAAACCCTCGGATGGGTTCCTACCACCTTTAGAATCAAAATGCAACCCTGGACTCAAGACTCGTGGCCTTCTGTGAGCCGGCCTCTGCTGCATCTCTGGCTTCTCACCCACTGCACCCTTGCTGGCCATCTCCGGCCATGCTGGCTCCCTGAACCTGCTGCCTATGGCCTTTGCAGGCCCTGCCCTCCGCTCCTCAGAGCACGGCTTAAAAGTCACCTCCTCCAAGAGACCTTGGCTGACTTCATGTGGCCTTTGCCAATTCTCCCACCTAAATTAGGTCCCTTGGCTATTTAATCTCAGGGGATCATCTCTTCATAGCATTAATACATTTTTATAACTAACACATCTCTGTGACTCTTTTATGACAATATGGTGGCAGGACTGCATTTATTTTGCCCACCACTGTAAACCCAGAACCTGGGTCAACACCTGCCACATAGTAGTTATCCAGTAATATTGGTCAACAGCAACTTTATTTATAATTGCCAAAAGCTGGAAGCAACTAAGATGACTTTCAAGAAATGGATAAACTGTGGCACATCCAGAGGGTGGAATTTTTATTCAGCACAGAAAAGAATGAGCTATCAAAGCATTAAAAGACAAGAAATGGCCGGGGATTTAGCTCAATGGTTTCACTGCCTGCTGCACAAGTGCAAGGACTGGCATTCGATCCCTGGTACCAAAAAAAAAAAAAAAAATAGACAAGGAAGAAACTTCAATGCTTATTACTAAGGGAAAGGAGACAAGCTGAGAAGGTGACATATGACACATTTCTGTATTAGTCCATTTTCTGTTGTCACAACGAAGCGCTCAAGACTGCATACTTATAATAAAAAGAGGCTTGCTGAGCTCACAGTTATGGAGGTTCCAGAGTCTGCCTTCGGCATTGGCTTGGCTCTGATGAGGGTCTCATAGCAGGTGCCATCACAATGGCAGGGGCTCATGAGGAAAAGAAACAGGGCACACAGGGAGACAGGAAGCAAGAGAGTCAGGAGAGATGCCAGGCTCCATGGAAACACCCCACTCCCCCAGGACTTCCCATGGAAGCAAGAACACGGCCCAGGAGAAAAGCATGGCTCCTCTTAAAGATCTGTTCACCTCCCACCAGTGGACCCTGCCTCTTAGAGGAGCCACTGCTTCTCAACATCCCCTACACCAGGGACATCTGAGGGACATGCTCCAACCAGATCCAACCACAGCAGGCCCAGCTCTAGGATGTTCTGGGAAGAGTAAAACCATGGAGACGGTAAAAGGTCCCATGGTTACCAGGGGCTGGGGAGAGGAGGGATGAACAGAGAGCACTACTCTGTATGATGCCAAGATGGGGACCCTTGTCACCACACAAATGTCCAAACCCACAGAATGTACAGTGCAAGTTCAGCAGATATAACATAAGGAGCGAGGATCTGTGTAGGCACAGGGGGTACATGGGCAAACTGGGCCTGCTCTCACTTGCTGTGAACCTAAAATTACTCTAAAAATAAAGCTTTTTCAAAAAAAAATTACACACACAGAGAAGGAATAAACTTTTCTTTTCCAGACATCACCCTTTCTTTTCTTCCTTTTCTTCTTTCCTCCCTCCTCCTCCTCTTTCTCATCCTCTTCCTCTTCCCACTCCTCACCCCTTCCTCCTCCTCCTCCTCTTCCTCCTCCTCCTCCTTTTCTCTCTTCCACCCTCCCTCCCTTCCTCTCTTCGTGGTAGCCACAGGGCCATCAGCTCATTACTGGATCCCCTGACACACGCCTAAAGGTCAAACTTCATAGCTTTCTTTACTTAAAAGGAGACCATGTGTTTTTTCAGTATATTTTCTTAGTGCTTATTAATTTTACAACATATTGAGTCTCAATGCATAAAATCTATTTGATCATATCCATCCCCCATGTCCCCCTTACACCCTGTCCCCTCCTCCTTATTCCCTTCCTCTTGAGACCATGTATTTTAGATACAGGTGGTCAGGTAGTAAAGTCAACTTGTTCTAAGGCACAGTTCTACTGATTCCAAGACTCATATTTTATAACATCACTAAAACTGAGGAGTTTCATAATTGACAGTTATGTTAGCGTTGAGTTGGAGCTGCTTTTCTCTTAGAAGTGCATGAACAGTGGTGGGTGCATTTTGCAATAGATGGGTTCAAAGATTCAATGAAGGCCAATGTGTAGAGAAGTGTGTTAGAGCTCACTAGAGGAACAGATTTAATATAAAATATATGTGTGGTTGTACAAAGGATTTACTAGGTAGGCTTATAGGATCCTCTGGCACCCCAGTGTGCAGATGGCCACTCGGCATTCCTCCACCTCTGATCTGACAGCCCCAGGGACTGGGACATCCAGACCAGCTGCACATGGAATTCAGCTTAACTTCTCTACCCATTGGGCAGAGGATGCAGCCAAAGGTTGAAGGCCTGCAGCTCACTGCAGACTGGTGTGAGGAGGTGTCTAAAAGCTGAAGGGTCTGCACTGGAAGGCTGAAGAGTCTGCACCGGAAGCCTAAGGGAAATAGAGAAAAATGTCCAAAGACGATGGTGAAGCCTGGAGCTCCTCCAAAGAAAAAGGGCAGACTTCTCTCTTTTTTCTCTTTTTATTCCATCTGGGACTCAAGTCCATTGGTTGGTGCCACTCACATCCAGGGTAAGTCTTCCCTCCACAGTTTGCAACCTACACATC
Source organism: Heterocephalus glaber (assembly GCF_000247695.1). Next base: position 21,315,828 of record NW_004624768.1, read on the forward strand.
AATCATCCACAGACACAACCAGGGCTTTACTAACCTGCTAGGCAGCTCTTACTCAAGTCCAGGTGACACATCACAACTCATGATCACAAGAAGTTAGGCTGAATTCCACATTCACCTGGTTTAGGTGCCCCACGCACACAGCATGCATCTCTCCAAAGCTCTAAATCTGCACCACATTCCTGGGTGCCCTGCTGAATCCCCAAGAGCACAAAGGAGGCCACCACTTGACAGAAACCCATACTTCACAAATATGTCCTTCCCCACCCAAAGCACCAGCTCAAAATGATCCTTCCTAAATTCGCTATTTTTTAGTTAGGCCACTTGTGCCTCCTCTATTAAGACTCCCTGAGGGCAAGGAACATTCATCCTCAGCTTCATGTTACTCTTTGACCTGCGGAAGCCTTGGCACATCAGAGAATCAATATGATGTTGAACCACTGCAAACTTCTCTTCATCTAAAGTCATCTGCCCAGAGAATCTCCTTGTCTGTATAATCAAAGTTCCAACTAAAATGCCAAAGGCCAGAAACCTAGAGGGGGGAGAAAAGCATAAGAATCAATCTGAGAAAACAGAGGAATTCTAAATCTCTTCAGATATATCTTTTTTATTCTTTTAAAATGTGCAAGCCTTAATTATTCTGCAAATAGTCACTTCAGACAATGTCCAGGTGACGCATGATGCCTAATGACTGTTGGTCTGAATTTGTACCTGACTCCATGCTTACATCACAAAATATCAAGATGGAAATAGCAACCCCTTCAACCGTGCACATGGGCTGCAGACACTTTGGTGTGTGTAACTAATTCAACCTCCACTTTTGCATCAGAAATGCTTAAATATTATCCAAAAAGGTGCCAAACAGTAAAACACAACCCTAAAACTCTATTCTCTAATCTAGAGGATGTATATCATCGATGATCAGAGAGAATGGAGGAAATCAGCCAGTGAAACAGTATTGGTGATCAATATGAGGACCCAGGCAGCAGGAGGTGTCCACAGCAAGTAGGAACTACACCCAGGACTTCAGGGACAGGAACTATGAGGAAAACACTCAGGAGCCAAACCCTTCCTTCTCCAGAGACCTCTTCCCTCTCGGAGTACCTGTAGAATTCTAATTTAAATCCCAAACAGAACAACTAGAAGGAACAGAGTAAGGATCGGAGCCTAACTCATGTCAACTGAGAGACACAAGGGTGTGAAGACCCCAGCCTCACCTGCTATCAGAAGCCCCGCCATGTCCTACTGTGCCCAGTGTCACTGCAATGGCCTTGCAGTTGTCAATCAAGGGAGGAACAGGTGGCAGGGTGCAGAGGTGGCCTTTGCACCTGAGCACAGAGAGCAGAAGTAAATCCTGGTAGCTCCCAGTCCATTTGGCTGTGTTTGCCAAGCTCTCATTCTGTGCAAACAAACAATGTCCAGGGAGAAGGCAGGGGTGAGACAAAGAGGAGGAATACAAAGCAATGCCATGTGACTTCTGCTCCTGCCGGCGAGCAGCTAACTCAGATGCTATCTCTGTGGCTGTCAACTGCTCATAGACTCTGAAATCTCTCTTTTGGTCAAATCTTTGGCCATATCCCTTAAGAATAAACACTTTTTCCCAAAAAAGCCGGAGACTTTCACCGGGCAAGAACAACACCCCATACAGATGCTCATGTGACCACAACGGACCAGTACAGAAAATGATGATGATGATGATGATGAATAACTGAAAAGCTTCACCTCAAGGAATTTGGAGAAAATTTCACCAAGCTTAAGATCTCTGGTACCTCTGTCAACAGAGAGCAGACCCAGATATTGTCTGTCAAGCTGGTCAGGTGTTACCAACCATGCACAGGATACCTGGGGTCCACCCGTGAGTCCCTGGAACCCAGGCACAGGTATCAGTGTGCTCAGCACCACCAAGCAGCTGCCCCGTCTGTACTCCACACAACTCAGGGAACATAATGGACAAAACAGTGTTCACTATTGACACAGTGGCACATGAATTATGTAAATTGCCTCAGATTGTATTCCTTTACCCAATATAAGCCTGTATTGGACTAAATATCTTCACTAAATGTCTTTTGCTTTTTCTAATTTCATTACATTTTAGTCCATCCATTTTCTATTGATTTCGAAGAAGCTGGGTAGGTTGAAATTGCTTCAAAAGCAAAGCAAACTAGCCGGCTATGCACTGAACGCCATTCCACCTGGTGTTCCTGACAGGGGGCTTCTTGTCTCTCCCTCTGGGACTCCAACCTCTTCCCTGGGCCTCCTTCCTGGAGACTGCACAGGCTCTCCACCTCTAACTCTAAAGGCACCCGCCTCTGAGTCTCCCTGGCCTCTTCCTTCACCCATACACCAAATCCAAGCAGTGCCAAGTTGGAAGTCCTTCACCTGCGCAGCAGTACACCCTCCCTTGTAATCCTGCCACTGCCACTAAGTCTGACTCCCACACCTGCCTCTGTGTGACCTGGCCTCCCTACCTCCACTTCTACCTTCCTTCTTTTCATGTTACCTAGATGTGGCTGACACACTAAACTCCCAGAAAAACAGGGATGGTGTGACTTCCCTCTTCAATACCACTGAGGACTCACTCTTAACATTAGGTGAGAAAGTCCATGGTTCTTACCTTGTCCTTCCAGGCCTGGCCACATCCACACAACTCGGCACTACCGGGTCCCTCGGTTCCCTCTCCCATCCCAAGTGCACCAACCACGCTCCGACCTCCGTCCATGCTCGGAACAAGAACATGGTGAACAGGCCCCCAGTTCCCTCACCCCCAGGCCTGTGTATTCAACCCTTCTGGTTCTGTGAGGTCACACTCAAGTGTCCAGTCCCCAAAGCCTCTCCTGGCCGCCCCTAGACACAGGAGATTCTTCCCTCCTCACTCTCCAATGACACTTTTCTCTGCTCAGCATATGGCTCTTCACCTACCGCCTCCCCCTGTACACATGGCCTCGCTCCCCTACTGAGAACTTCCAGCGGGCTGATCTCTAGGATTGTCCCCCCTCACCCATGCAGGGACCCAACAACCCACCCTATCCAGGCCAGTCACAACACAACCCCAAACCTGGCAGCAGTCTGGCATCCCATTGGGACACCCTGCAGAAGTCCTGCCCACGACAGGGAACTTTCCCAAGTAGAACAGAATTTCCTGCCACACTTGCAAAGCAGGGGAACATTCTCCCACTTCTGCATCAATCTCCATTTTCAAAAATCTGCCCAGTGGGCACCCTTTGGACAGGTGGCCCGGGGACACGGGCGATGGGTGGGCAGGGCAGGGAGGCTCCTGCTCCCCGGGACAGGAGTGACAGCGGCGAGGGCGCTGAGGACAGCGCGGGGAGAGCCCGATTCCACCCTGTTGACCTGGCCCCAAACTTTTCCCTGCTTCTGTCACGCGGGACCCGCGGACACTCGGGCCCGGTAGGCGGCGCGAGGCGCGGGAGGCCAAGGTGGTGTCGGGGACCGCGGGGCCCGGCCCGGCCTCCATTCAGAGAAGGCACCGGCTCGCGACACCCAGGGCCGGGACTGAAGCGCCCCGGCCGGGCCGCGCGGTGACAGCGTTCCCGGCCCGGCCCGACACTCACCCGGAGGGTTGACGGCCGCCGGCGTGGCCATCGCGGAGGGGACCGGACCGGGCGGCCCGGCGCCGCGCCGCGCCGCGCACACAAAGGACAGCGGCGGGGGCGGCGCTCGCGGCGCGGCTCCTTTCGGCTCCGCGCGTCCCCGCCTCCCGCGCCCCTCCTCCCGCCCGCCTTTGTCGGCGCGGGGCGCCCGGGTCCGAGCCCAGCACCGCGAGACGAGACTTGGGCCGCTCCGCGGGACCCCGCTCCCCACCCACCCTCACTCCCTCCGCCGCCCGGGCCGCGCAGGTCCCCTCGGCCCGCACGACACGTACAGACACGTACAGCGGGGTCCGGGTGCGCAGACACACTGCGGTTCCGGGGGACGCATGTCCTTGGAGATGGCCCGGAACAAAGGCTACGGGGCTAGCTGGGGGTAGGTCCCTGTGTGAAGCGGGGAGTCACCCTAGGGAAACTGAGGATGGCCTGGGTGCAGCGAGGCCCCCAGCTTTGCCCTCCTCCTGCCCTGGAGGCTCATTGTTTATTACCTGAGGTCCTGGCAAGAGCCTTATGTACACTGTCATCTGGAGAATGTACAGAGATTTTTTAATGCTTTTGTTTACAAGGCCTGGTGAACTTAGGGTGCAAAGAACTGGGTGGGTGGTTGGGTGGGGTACCAGATCCAACTGTTGCTATGAGAAACCATGGCTTCTGGATGTCACAGGGGCAGGTACCCTATAAAGGCGAGAGAGTACTATAGCTCAGGTGAGACCCAAGAGGGGCAAGCTGGCCCTTAAACACAATCACACTTGCCAGGATAACCAAGTCTTAGATCATCCAAAGAAGCGTTTAGGACAGGGGGTGGCTGGGATGCATTTCCAAATAAACGTGGTCTTCCAGACGTGTCTGTCATTACTGATCTGTAGCTTATCACTTTGTCAGAGGCTGGGTGTCTGCTGTGCACCAGCCACTATCGGGCGTCGAAGGAGCCACAGGGGCCCTGCCCTCCAAGGGCTTCAGGCCTGGAAGTGGGGTCGGGGAGGAGCAAAGCCTGGCCTCTGCTCTCTTGAGGTGCAGAACCCCTGAAAATCGAGTCTGCATCCTGTGGTCACTGCTGGATGAAGGAGGCCAAGCCATCGGCACAGATGAAAGTGAGGCTTTGAAGACGTGAATTGGATGTAGAGAGATGCAAGAAGGCATCTCGAGGGGGAAAATAAAGCACTGTGCAGTGGAGACAGATGGGCCAGGCCCAGAGACAATGAGAGACAGGGCTCAGCTGGGGCCTCACCCCATATCAGACAGGTGTTTCTGCCACCCAGAGCCACTTCTGAGCCCTGCTCCTCACAGGCAGGCAGGCCAGTCCCTGCAGTGCCTCCACATGCGCTCGTCCAGCTCACTGTCCAAAAGCCTGCCGAGTTCTGTCCATTCCCCACAAGTTGGCCTTCTTGGCATTTACATATCCATCCATATAGCAGCCATTTCAGCTATTACATGTGGCTCATTTGGCCCCCAAATATTTCTCATATTCTCCCTAAAAAATGAAAGTGTAGTGGATAAGACTGTTGTGCACACATATTAGCCAGGCATGTTTGCTGACAAGTTTTACTTTCTGACCATGCTGTTGGCCACTGCCCATTTTTCTCCCTAAATGTCTTTAAACCTGGATCTTGCACAAGCTGCCTCTTTTTACTTGTTCATTGCAATAAAAGACAGGTAACACGAAAACAACTGCTAGCACTGTCTGCTTGGAGTCTGGCTCATGCTGTGGTTTGGACTAAGTAATAAATATGTTTGAATTTCATGAGGCAGAAGATGTCTCATCTCTACCAGTCCTTAAACCACACAGCTAGAAAGGACCTTCGTCATTGCTCAGCTCAGTGTTCTCCCAGTTCTCAGCAGAGGACTCAAGCTTGGGGTGCAGAAGTGACTTTCTCAAGGTTGTGCACTCAGTCTCCAGAGAAAGCTCAGACCTGAGTCACCCACAGTGTGAAGGGATTTGGTGGCTGGGATTGGGAGGATGGAAGAGGGAGAGGAATGGGAGACTTGAGACCTCACTCACTGTCTTATCTCTCAGAATTAAATAGGTGAAATTCCCAGAAGCATTGATTGTGGATGGAAGCCCCCCTCTTAAGTAAACATCTGAAATGGAGCAGTTAGTCATTGCTGAATGCCGAGTGGCATTTACACAATACAGTGGTCTCGTGCTAATTATGAGTTAGTAGACTGTGACCAGTTAGCAGGCTTAGGAATTTCACTCAACCTTTAAACAACCTGGAGCCCTTTAAAATTCCAAACAAGGCTGAATTTGAAGCTGAGATTTGCATTTAGAAAAAATTAACACAGACCCACTAGGTCCATAGGGCACATTTCTGGGGATATTGCTCCTGGAAATGACCATGCCCACCCAGGCTGATAAACACTGTGGCCCCTGAGGCTTTCTTTTACTTTATTTTTTAAACACTCAATGGAAGAAAGAAATCACTCCAGTTTGCCTTCAGATCCCTCTGACTCTTGACACAAGAGAAAAAGGACTTCTGCTCTATCGTTTGTACGTAATGAGTCCCTTACTGCTTTCTCTTCAGCTCCACAGAGGCCACCCCTGCCTTTGGTCCCCTACCCAGGTGTTCCTGGCAGGTCTCTCCTACAGGTGGATGGGACCTCAGTTTTATACACAAAGGCATGAAGCTTTCTACCCTTAAAGAAGAAAGCACGGTGCAGGTTTTTGCCCAGTTAATAACTTACTCTACAACCCGGGAAATGTTATCATTTTCCTCATCTGTAAAGTATCATTTAAAGTATCTGTAAAGTATCTTTAAAGGATCTGTAAAGTACCATTCCTCATCTGTAAAGTGGGGATGTTGTCACCCACTGGGCTGAGCTGCAGTGAAGATGAGACTAAATGAGCTGCTCTGTACTCTCGCTCTACGTATCGTTTAGAGACTAAAATGCTCTTCCTATAGTATCACAGAAGGAAAAGGAAAAGTGTAGCAAGTCCCTGTCCAGGAGAAGGATAGAAGGGGCAGCTCATCACATCTGACCTTGGAGAGTAGGAGAAGAAGGGAGAGAAGAAGGGAGAGACACAAGCCACCCCAGGGACACAAGGCGGGACCCCTGTGCTGTGCTTTCTGTGTCCTTGGTCTGTGTCTGTCAAGCAAGCCAATGGAGAATTCCAGTGCAGAGGGCTTGGGGCTTGGGGGAGACCTTCCATGGTGGTTCTGCAGGGCCTGAGGGATGTGGCTGTAGAGCTGCAGCTGACATGGAATCCTTGTTTCCTGGGTCCTCTGGGTGGTGTCTAGGAGCCCCCCATGGGAGGGACATGACGGTGCTGAGCGTCAAGACTAACAGGCACCTGGGTGTAGACTGTGAGGCCATCATGGGCAGGGCTGAGGGAACAAAGGCCTTGAACCAGGCTGCAGATTCCAGCCCCCTCCAAGGCCTCCTAAAGTTACCCTTGTAGTCACCCGCCTCATGACCATCCCAGCAGCTCAGAAGGGACACGCCAAAGACCCTACGTCCCTCCCCCCAGCCTCTCCCCTCGACATCACCCAGATAGCATCTTGGAGAGCAGCGGTGAGTGGGAAGGGGCCTCGGAGTGACTGTGTGTCCACCTGAAGGGCGCGACGTTTTCAGAGAAGTGGTATAAACCAGAAAGCCACTGTGAGTGTGCAGGTTGAGGCTTGTACTGCTCTGGAGATGCTGTTGTGGGTGGCTTCTGACCTGCTGCATGGACTCAAGGAGACAGCTTATGCGGAAGTGTAACCGACACAACCATGTCCACAGTGAAAACCCAGGAGCCCTTGGAGCCAAAGCCAAGTGATATGGTGCTAAGATGGAAACAGCGAAAACCCTGGACATTTAAGAAGTTGGCAAAGATCATGGGGGCAGTGGAGACTCTGACTGAGCTCTTTTGGTTTCGAGACATCAAACAAACAGCAAAGGATAAATGGAATATTATTGTTCCGTGTGGCCCAACTTATAGGACTCCTGCTCTCCCCTTAGTGTGGGCCCAAACCAATCCAGGCCCAGAGGGCAGACAGGTACTCTGGGTTTGGGGACAGTGTTCGGCATGCCTTGCTGCACACAGCTGCCATGGATGAGAAGTCTGCCCCCTGGAAGTCATTCTGCCATAGGAACTGGGTGTCTCAGAGCCTGAGCATCAGGTGTCGGGCAGCACAAGCCTTCCCCGGGTCTTTTGCTGTGTTCTGTGGCCTTCTCAGGGGCAAGTTGCTTCTGGGCTGGCCTTCGCTGTCACACAGAGAAAGAAGTGCAAAGTACTTGAGACTTGCCAGCCATCCATTTCAGATCTCAGCAACTGTGTGCACTCTGGGCCTCAGTTTCCTCATCTATGAAATGGTGGTACTGATAGTTGTCTTAGTCACTTTCTTCATCACTGGGACAAAATAACACACACACAATTTAAGGGAGGGGAGGTTTATGTTGGTTCACACTTCAGTCCAGGGTCAGCTAGTTCCAAAGCAAGATGGCACGGCACAGGGACATGGCACAGGAACAGCTGCTCATGTCATGGCGATCAGGGAGCAGAGAGAGAGTCAAGGGAGGATCGGGGAAGGGAGATACAACCTTCAGGTCACACCACAGTGACGGCCTCCTCAGCCTGGATCCCACCTCCTAGTAGCAAGTCGGCTGTAAGACCCCAGTCACCTTCTAGAGGTCCTGCCTGCGATCTCATGAGACTTTAAGGAGACATCTAGATATAAACCATAGGGCATACCTTGTAGGGGCTTTGTGAGAACCAGATGAGCTGACATTTGTAAGAAGCTTAGAACATTATCTGCAATGTGGTTGGCAAAATGTATTAGTTGGGTCTGCTATCAGATACCAGGTAAGGTTCAACAGCAAGAATGAGATGGAGCAAATTGGAATTTTAAAAAAGGCAACTGACAATTCAGAAATAGTGTAATGATTACATTACATCAAAAGCTATACCCAGAGAAAAATTAACAGCTGCCAATACTTGACTTTAAACAGGAAGGAGTGAAAACAAATGAACTTAAACATTTGGCTTAAAATCTTAGGGCAAATTAATAAAGGTTTTTTACTTTGTACATGAAAGATCTCCCACTCAAACTAAGATGTAAGGAAGCACAGGGAATTCAAAGAACAGCTCAACACCCAAATGTAGAAGAACAGGGAGCCAGGAGACAGGAGGGAACCTGGAGCGGAGCCTGGGCTCCACCAGCACTGCGCACACATTGTTTCCTCACCTTCACCCATTCCAGCGTCCTCTCTTGCTCACCACCTTCCTCCCCAGGGGAGAACCAGCTCCTGGCAGCTAGAGCTAAAACTTCTTTGCCTCCTACTGCCAGAGAGGGGCTCCATCCCTCTCACCACTGTGGGGAAGGAATTCTGGAAAAGAAAGGCTGGGGTGACTGCTGTTTGGGTCACATACTCACCCCTAAACCAGCCATGTCCAGGGACAGGTGATCATGCCTGACCCATCTCAGGAGAGGAGATAGGATCACAGGAGAAGGACCAGCTCCTGATGGGATCCTGAGGCTAGAGCCACAAAGAAGCATTGCTCAAAAGAGTGAGGACACCACTCTAAAGGGACAAGAAGGCTGGGGGAGCACAGAGTGCATAGATGTTGGTTACTGAGTAAGAAAAGCACTAGAGCCACAGGAAAATGAACAGAGAGAAATGCAGGGGATGACCAGAGGGGATGAGAAGAAATATTTATAAATAACTCCAAGGGTTGAGTCTGCAAAGAACCCCACGTCTGGGATTCTACCTTCCTGTCCATTTTTACTTCTGGACACTTGCTCCCCCTCCCAACAATTATGCTCCAAAAATATCCAGCCACTTGTCACTCCCTACATACTCCTGATGCCATTCCTGGTTCACTTCCTGGTTCCCCAGGAACCAGTGCAATGCCCTCCTCTTCTGCAGGCATGCCTCCTTCTGCGGAAGAAGCCGTCCCTTTCCCTCATTCTGGCACTGAATTGATTATTCTCTTACCTATCCACTCATCCTGTTACACTGTGAGTTCCTGCCTTCACTTGCCTGTCCCCTGCCACACACACCCCATCCCCAGCTCAGAGCCAGATCCATGTGAACTAGTCTCGTCTATATGGACTGAGTGGTTGAATATCTCATCAGACATCCATGATCACAGCCCATGATGTCTACACCCCTTTGTCTCTTCCATGAGCAGTGACAGGTCTCTCCACAGGAGGTGGCACACCTGCAGTGTCAGGGAATGCCTCTGACTCTCCCCCTCTCTCTCTCTCTCTCTCTCTCCTCCTCTGGGCTACATTTTTATTTTTAATTTCCCACTACAATTCTGGTCCATATTAAAGGGTTCATCAGTTACTCCTCAAAACCAAAACAAAAGTAAGTGTGAAAAAATATTCTACTCAATACTTATCCCCTACTCCACACAAGTTTTCATTTTCTCCCAGTCTACCAGAAAGATTTGCCAGTAGTGATCATAATAGTTCCCATGTACAGCACCTCCTGACTTTCAAATTATTTTAACAATATTATTTGTCCCACTCCAGCATATTTGGTTTCGGTCTTATTAATGAAGAGATGACATTCATGTGATATTATTCAGATTTTAATAGCTAGCCATTTTCCTGTTGTATTAATCCAATCTGGAAACCAAACTCATAAATGAGAACAATCTGTTTTTTAGCATAATAGAATTCCTGGACATTTTAGTAAGTGATGCTAAATATGTGCATTTGATCTTTTCTTGTGTTATATATAAAGAGGTAATTTTTGCTTCAAAATGCCAAGTGAATTAATGGGATTTGTTAATGATTAATCTCTCTTTCCAAGTGATATTCAACATTCCGCAGGCATCCACACTGGTTACTCTGGCACAACATGGCTCAACCAAGTTCATTATTCAACCAACTGGTCTGGGACTGCTTGATCATTAGTATGCAAATTACTGCAAATGCAGGACAGGTGACAAGGGCTTCTCTTCCTGGAGGTCACCCGGCTGGGGGAAATCAAGCATATTTCTACTTAAGAAAACTTGTTTCGAGGACAGTCTGTAGAGTCATACTTTGGGCTTTTGGATATCTGACTTCTTAAATACAGGATAATAGAATTTTATATATATTTGGTACCAGGGATCGAACTCAGGTCCTTATACTTGCAAGGCAGGCGGCAGAACCACTGAGCTAAATCCCTGGCCCCAGGATAATAGAATTTTAGAGGTTAACCTTAATAGCCATCTAGTATGTAATTCTAAAAATGTATTAATTAATTTTTGCAATGCTGAGGATCAAACCCACATGCTCACACATGCAAGGTAAACATTCTACCACTGAACCACACCTCCAGCCCCATCTAGTACACAACTTAGAGGTAAATCGATAATACCCTTCTCCTGGACACTATGCCAGAGAAGTGGCTGCTGCCCAGTCAGCCTTAGGGCAGCCTTCTCTCCTTTCTTACAACAGGCCATTCCTGCTCCTCATCAGCTGCACAAGGGGCTGGAATGCAGAAGTATCTCCGGCTACTGCCCCAGACTGCTAGCTGTGCCAGACACTGTCCACTTCCTTGCACTGCTAATTCACCTGCTAGCCCTTGGCATGGACTGAAACCACATGCATCCCTCTCACTACCCAAAGGCCTTTGCCCTTAAAGGCTGGAGCCCCCATTCCTTCCAGCTTGCAGATGAGGAGGTCTCTCCTGTGGCCAATCCAGAGCCTCAGGAGTGGGAGGATATAGAGGAAAAAACAAAACTCAAGCCCAGTTTCTTCATTATGCTCGCAATACAGATCACCTCTGGCCCCAGATGTGTGAGGCTCCCCTCACTTTGTGCCAAGAAAGCAATCGGTTCTGCTGGACATCCCCTAAGTGAGCTGCATTCTGACGCTGTCCATCTGGAGATAGTGTCAGAGCCCACTCGATAAGGGTTCAGTCCCACAAAACTGCCCCTACATCACATGGCAAGTGACCTGTTGCTTCTGACTCACTGGCTATAAATAAATTGGGGCTCCTGAAACCCCTGATTTTCTAGAGCAGCTCATAAGACTCAGGGAAACACTTGCTTATGTTTACTAGCTTATTACATGGATATTACCCAGGACACAGATGAACAGGGCAAAGCACAGGGAAAGGTACAGGGAGCTCTCATGCCCACACTCTCTCTCTGGGGGTGCCACCCCTCTGGAAACCCCCAGGTGTTAAGCCCTCAGGAAGCTCTCCAAACTCCATCCTTCTGGATGCTCATGGGTAACTCACTGTATAAGCATGACTGAAACACGGGTAAACATGTAGAAATTTGTTAGGACAGAAGGAGTCTGAGCTAATGCTAAAGGAAAGAGAGGGAAACTCAGAAAGGCCTGTCTGCTCTTTCTGTCCTCTCTTGGCAGCTTTCTTTCCTCCATGGTATAAGGCAGGATCCATTCTGAGATGGGGCTTTTATGATCTTCATCAGACAAGGTATGCTGAGGAATTTTTTACGGCCAGCCCCAAGACAGAAAGGCAGATGAAGGTCAGTGTTTCTGTGACCCACCTTAGGAGAGAGAACTTCTAGTTCAAATGGCCTGCCTTGGGAAGAGCGTTACGAGATAGGAACCGTGGATAAAAACCACCTCTCTTCTTGGTTTAAGGTGACCAACTTTCCTAGCAGAGTCGGGGGGGGGCACCCACTTCTTCCTGACCTATCAGAATGGGTTCCTGTGCCACTCCACTCTCAATAATTCCATGATGAGAGGCAGATATTGGTATATTTCTCTAGGTCTGAGTTTCTTGGTCTTATACATGGTTATAGGTCAAATTGTTTCAGAGAAAAATCCTTGGTGATAATGCATGGTGATAGCAAAGGTGGGGTCTGGGCCTCCCTTCTATGTCCCTGTCTGTTAGACTATAGCACGCCGAACCCCAGAGGGAAAGAAAATGCTTAGGGGAGCACCGATCCTCCTGGTTCCTTTCATCACTGTAGCTTCTAAATTTGAATTGATTCAACAGGCTGAATTTTTTTTGTATCAAATCATACTCATCTTAACTTTGAATGAAAGGGCCAGTGACAACCCCCATCTTCACTGTGAGAACTATTCTGTATCCTCAAGCATGTAATTTGTATACACACTCACAGGAATTTGGTCAATGGGTGCGCTCACCAGCAGGGTGTCAGCACCCTCACCAGTTAGGACACAGTCCAGATACTGCTATATGTGATGTCTTAGAGACCCTCATTCTTCCCCCTTTTCTTGGGCTAGGTTCATTTCTAGTTATGACTTTGCCCATTCACCCTTCTCAGTCTTGAGTTCCTAGTCAGGTTGTCATAATGGACCCTAGAACTGTTTCTGAAATTCTGAACAGGAACCAAAAGCCAGGATAATACTGGAAATTGAGGCAAAATGGATAATACTATTCAAGGGAGAAGTGGACTTAAAAGACAATCATTCTTGGGTCAAAAGTAGAAGAAACAGAGCTAGAAAATCTAAGCAAAACCAAAGATAAACACATATGCCAGAGAAAGAGAGAGAGAGAGAAAATGAGAATGAATAAAGACTTGTTATAAGTAACAATTTAAAACAACAAATGAGCAAACAAACATCCTCAAGAATTCTTTTATTGGCAGAAAAAGATAATCTATGAAGAACCTTATAAAGGAAAATGAAAACAATAAATGGACCCAAGACACAAGTAGTCCTTCATGATGTGGCCCATTTCTCCCCAGGAGGCTAAGATGCAGTGACTTTGGTCACAAAGCCGCTGTGCTAATCCTCAGCATCCCTCCCTCACACCATACTGCTCCCTCTGCCCAGCAACTAGCAGGACATAACCTGGCCTCATAAAGAGACTTTCCTATAGGTAATGTGTTGTCATCTTGAATGGGAATGTCCAGCTGAATTGAGTCAGCATAGTTCTGTGCGTGGAAGACCCACTTAAAGGAGAATTGTCATAACAGTATAAAAGGAGAGCGGGAAAGGAGGATTTCAGCTGATCTTCTTCGAAAGCACTTCCTTCTGGCTGCTTTTCCTCTGAGGGGCTCTTCTCTTCGGCTGAGCTCTGGCCTTCACCTTTGCCAAGGATGGCTGCTGTTCTCTTTGGAGGAACTCTGGTCTTCACCTTCACCTTGGCTGCAATCGCTTGGCTTTTGGCGCACATTCTTCAGCTTTCAGAACCTGCCACTCAGCCTGCCAGCACACCCTCTAGCCTCAGTCAGGAGCCCTAGAGCTTTGCCATGCAGACCCTTCAGTCTTCCATCACAGATTCCTCAGCCACTGGATAGGGACTTGTAGAGGACATTGCCATGGGCTCCAGGCCATCAGCTGGATTCTTCAGATCTCTACAGATCTCTAGTGTGGGGACAGATCTCTTGCACTCTTCTACATTGGACTCTGTAGGTGGATATTGTCAACTAATCTTGTAAATTTTTGTGTCTTATATTAAATCTGCTTTTCTTGCAAATACTGACTACAACAGGGAGGTAGGGCTGACCATATATAAACTTCTATGTAGATGTAATATCTATAATATATAATACCTTTATATATTATAAGGTGGCTAAAAGTGTCACCAAGGTGCTGAGGGTCCTCTTGCTCAATTTGGATAGAAATCACAAACAGCCAAAGTGTAGCTCTTTTAACATTAACAGCCCTAAGCCTTGCTTGCCAGGAGCTATCAGCTCCTGATATTAGCAGCCCTCTGCTACCCTCCTGGCATCCAAAGGCAGCAGCTATCAGGAGGCCTCAGGGAGTCTTCCAGCCACCAGAGATGACTGCTTCCAGCAGTTCTCTGCTGCTCTCTGCCAATCTTCGCTACTTGCCACCATCAGTGTTACCAGCTCCAGCTGCTGGGTACTTTGAGTGCCTTTGGTGTTACCAGCTTAGCCTTCTCTACTTGATACAGGAGTCATAAATAGGTAAAATATGCCAAATGAATGAGGCTTTATTAGAACTTCATCAGAACTTTTATTAGAACTTCTGGAATATAAAGAGGGAACCGCATCAACTGAACCTCTAAGGGTATGGAGAAAGTTGCTTATGTAAAAGAAAAAAGCTCACACATGCTTAGTGTCAGATTTTCTGTTTAGGGATGGGGAGAAGAGAGGCTCCTCACAGACCTGACTGAGGACAGCTGCAAAGGAGCAGAGTCATCTGGATGGACCTGCAACATAAATTTGCTGCAACAAAAGCAAACCTCCCAGAGTAGCTGTGGGGCAGCTGAAATAGTCGTGACCAGCTACAGTAAAAAACAGTAAATACTTCTTGTAGAGTGTCAGACCTTCTTTCCTGATTCAAAAGATCACGAAGTTATTTCATTTATATTTAATTTAACCCTTAGCCCTTTAACTTAACTCTCTAATGTAGTTGTTATCATTCCCATTTTACAGATCTTGTGACTGATATTCAGATAAGTTAAATGATTTGCTTAAGATCACACAACTAGTAAGTGGCATAGCTAAATACACAAACCCAGATTAATCTGATTTTGATAGTCTTACTTAGTCTCAAAGTACTGCTTTTCTCCACTGGTGGATGTTGTCCTATTTTAACACAGAAAGTCAAACTTCTCGTTAATTTAGTGAAAGTTATGGCTTGTATCTAGATGTCCCCCTGCAAAGCCTCATCTATGAGTATAGATGGGGCTTTTCAGATGTGGCTGGATCTATGGTGGTGTGAATATGGCTTAAGGGTGTTTGATAATTAAAATACTCCACTGACTGGCTTAGCATAGTTCTGGGTGTGGATAACGGGAAGGTCCACTCTGGGTGTGAGTGGCATCAACCAATAGGCTTGTAGCCTGAATGAAATAAAAGGAAAAAGGAGGCTCCATGATGCTGCTTTCTGTATCCTGTCTGTCCTACCATGGACTGTTCCTCCTCTGCCATGCTCCTCTGCCATACCACCCTGCCTTGGAGCCAAACAACAGTAGAATGAAATCTCTTCAAATTGTGAGCAAAAATGAACCTCTCCTTGTTTAACTTTGGGTGTTGGGTATTTTGTCCCAGAAATGAGAAAGTCATTAAGACAGTGAAGTAATTTGGAATGAGATTTAGGTGGTGCTCTGTAAACAGAGGAAAGAAGCAAAAAGCAGAGTAGACAGGTATCAGAAGTTTGGTTAGCACACACAGATCCAGATCCACACTAAAGCTTTCCAGAAGGACTTCCATACATGAAGCAAACAGAAACAGAGCCCAACAGAGATTTCATAACTGGCTTCAGATCATACAGTGGATAAACAACAAGGCCAAGATCCACAACCAGGCTCACACATGTTCTAGCAGGTGCAGGTGCCAAGCCAGCAGAGAAATGGCCACTGTGGTGCCACAGCGACTGTGAGCAGCTGGGGCAGGTGCAGGAACAGGAATGGGGACTTGTCATAATCAACAACGGTACTGACATTGACACTTTATTTTTTGAACAATAATATAAAAGCACTAGGGCTGGGGATTTAGCTCAGTGGTTCTGTCACCTGCCTCGAAAGCACAAGGTCCCAAGTTTGATTCTCAGTACCAAAAACAAAACAAAGTACTAAGGAATTAACAAATGACTGAACAATAATGACAAATTTTAACAACAGGAAAACAGATGAGCCCCTGAGGCCAGCCACAGGGTGGAATCCAGAGGGGTCCCAAGAAAGTAACAGGTGTTTGCATTTTGTTGAAGCAGAGATTGTTTACATGAAGTAACGTTGGGTTTTAAAAAGGCAGGAAAAAGGACACACTGTGATAACACTTCCATAAGTGAATATGTCAATAATGAAAAAGGAAGGAAATTTAGAATGGTATCATAGATTCCAAATTACTTTAATGCTCTTTATGTGCTTTTTGTTTCCTTCTGAGTGATTTTCCTCAAGTTTTTATATTTTAAAAAAATTTGTAAATACTTTCAGGATTACAATAAAGCAGGAAAAAATATGTGAAAAAACTGCAATAATCCTCTCGCTCTACATTTTTATCACTTCCTCTCTATATGTTGATACTATTTCTTCGGAACCATTGGAAACAACAGAAGACATTACAGACCTTTCTGCTAAGACTTCAGGTAGACTTCTATTTGTCTCGAACGGGGGCTCTCTTATACAACCACAATATGGTTCTCAAATCAAGACATTATCACTGGTATAATTATCTATGCTACAAACCATACTTCTTTCCAATTATCTGGAAAATGACCTTTATAGAAAAAATTCTGTATCAGTGTCCAAAGATCATACATTGCATTTAGTTGTCATAACTCCTTATTCCTTTTTAGTCTCCTTTCTGCCTTTTTTAAAATAGACATTATCTTAGAAGAGTTTGGGGTGCATAGAAAAATTGAGTGGAAAAGTACAAAGATTTCTCACAATTCCTGGAAGCACCATCAATGTCACCCCCACCATCAGTACCTCTCAACGTGCTGGGACATTTGGTACAGCTAAAGAATCAGCATGTCCCTCTACTGCATTTCCCTGAAAATAAGACCTACCTGGAAAATAAGCCCTAGCATTTTTCAGGATGCTCGTAATTCTGTATAGGCCCTACCACAAAAATAAGCCCCAGTTAAGATCACCAGCCAGATGGATCCATTTAGTACATCCATTGCAACACACAACGGACATACTGAATTATACAATAATGATATTAATATATAATTACATATAAACATTATTGACATTAATACCCAAAATAAATTTAACTAAGTATTTGTAAATACTCAAGTGAGTGCCTTTGGACAAGAGGTGAATGGCTATGCAAACAGATGAACTCCAGACTTACTGCCCAATGACCATTTGGAGGACAGACACAACACATGAATAACCTGCACACTTGGTAATATGTAATTGTAGACATGTGGTTGTGTCTAAGATGAATCTTCATAATTCAATACATCATGTGTTGTAATGAATGTATTTACAACGCTCATGTGAAATAAAGAAATGTTTTCTAAATTTTGGTGCCTGCAATTTTTCATCACTTTTGTGTGGACCATCATTCTTAACTGTCATCATTTTTGTTGCCACTCCTGTTTGCTAAGTCTTCAATTAACACTTGATTTAATGGAAACTCTGAAGCCCAGTCTGCAAGAGGTCATGACTTGGGTGAAGAATTCAAGGGATAAAATTGCTGATAGCTGTGTTGCTGATGCACTACAAGCAGGCTACATGGACAAGAAGTGCTCATTTAAGGAGAGGTCTATTGCTGGACATGAGAGATTGGGGCCGATCGCTCTATAGGAAATGGGCTTACAAGAAATTCAGGCCAGAATTCAGGGTTTGAAGAGTTATGAGGCTTTTCCAGAAGAAAATGATATGATTGTATTTGAATAAATGTAGATTTTGGTATATAAATAAATGTAGATCTTTGTACATGAATAAATGTAGATTGTTGTACATGAAAAAATAAGACATCACCTGAAAATAAGCCCTATTGTGTCTTTTGGAGCAAGAGATAATATAAGGCCTGGTCTTATTTTCAGGGAAATACAGTAGTAAGATGAAGGAAGTTTAGCATGGAGCTCAGGAGGCTGCTCTTGTGAGAAGGGCTCCATCACAAGAGGCTCAGGACACTGGCTCTGAGTTGAAAGTGATTTGGAAGAGCAACTCTGAATGCAATGTAGTTTTAGGAAAAGCTTAACTAACGTATGCATGAAAGTGACAGATGATAAAAATCTATATCTAGATAAATCTAAAGGAGCTCTTTCAATAACATAAATTTTAGATTTTAAGTATTAACAAAGTAGTGTGTTACAGTTTTAATTTGCAAATTCAAGCAATTGACTGTCTTTCTTAAGGAATATCCATTTTCTCCCACCAGATCTGGACCTCAGGCCTTTTTCTAGAGTTTCAAAGTGAAAACTAAAGCAATATCCACATGAAAATGCCTGCATAAATTAAGTCAAGAAAAAAATAGAACAAGATTTAAATGCAAGTTAAAGGTGGCCTTGGGTGAAATAAACAAGCAGGATGTTCTCAGCTTTTGCTTCCTGCATGGTCCCTGGGCTCCGCCACAAGCAAGCAGCTCACTGTGCACCAGCTCTAACAGCGGCTGCGTGGCTGGGACTCTCCCTTTCTGTTTGCTTCTTGCACCTCCTAAATGTGTTCAATTGTTCAAATTAAATTGTGTCTAAGCTGACTCCAGCCAAGGGATAACATTTCCTACTCTCCCCAGGCATTTGCCCTGTTTATTCCAAACTACATTCAAGGCAAACAATTTCTCATAGCAATTTCTTATTTTTCTAGAAGCAGAATGTACAATGAAGGACACTAGACTTAATTAGTACGTTAACATAATCACATCAAGCATAGACATAGAACTTGACAATAGGAAATTGGATAAATCAATGCCAGCAATTTCAGTCCCATGCTTTATAATTAGGCAATAGAAGAAAAAAAGGATAGTTTAAATGGTAGCTCATGCATTTACTCTGGTTGTTTGTAATTTATGAGGTTAGAATTGTTGACACCAAAGAGTGGTTAAATTTATCCTTACATTTAAATGAGACAAAAGTTTAAGCACACATGTTTTTCTGATTAGAGATGCCTTTTTTTTGACCTTCTGTGCTCAATGTAGATGCTCTTTTGCCTTCAAAAGCACTCATCAAAGCTATAATTCTAGTAAGAAAAGTTTTGGAAATAAAAACAAGTAGTCATTTCAATTTGAGCTCAGAACCTTAAAAACATAAAAAGGGACAGAAAAAACCTGTTGTGAATTTTCTAAGTTTTGGCCTGTCTTTTATTCTGTACCAGAATGTTTCTAGGAATTTACATGGGTTTACCATTCTCAGCCAACTTAGGTGGCCTGCAATTAGAGGTCATTTTCATAATGGAAGCATTGAGGCAGAAAAAAGATAGAATTAGGTGCCAGGAATCAGCTGAGGTAAGCAGGTCAGAAGCAACAAAAAGTTGATGTACCCAGTGCTAGTTTTGGGACAATGTGTAAGATACAGAATATGTGGAGGACAGATACTAGAGCGATTTCAGATACAAATGTTGGTGTCACTCAGACATGCACCTACCCCTTACTTGCTGTGCAACCCCAAGGAGTTTGCTTGACTTCTCTGATCCTCAGTTTTCTTGAACATTAAATGGGAATAATGGCACTAGTTTTATTGCACTGTTATGGAAATCAACTGGGATGATAGAGGCAGCACAGTCAGGGCCTGGCGCATGGTAAACTACTCTGCAGAGTAAGAATGGGTTGGTCCTCTTGCAGTGAGGGTGAAACCTACCTGCAGCCTGTGTGGCAAGGGACTCTGCACAGCAGGGCCCAGGAGCACCCTGCTCCTCTGGCACTCATCACAGGAGGAAGCCTCAGCACAGACATCCAGGGCTGAAGCTCAGATCTGTTTGCCTCAGCTAATTCCTGGCACCGGATTCTGTCTTGGCTGTGGCTTCAGTGGCTGCTGTCTCCTTCACCCTTTAGAAAGAGTTCTTCCCCATTCCCTGGTTGGTTGCATTTAGGGAAAACATACTTAGATACTGTGGGGTAGAGAAAGACAGGTGGAAGAAACACAACAAGGAAGTAGATGTGTAGAGAAACAAGGCTGGAGAGAGAGAATTGCTGTCTGGTACCAGGGCCATCCTTTGATGACATTTCAAGTTCTGGAGCTCCACAAAGCATATCTGAGTCCCTCTCTACTTTTAGGTCTTTAGCCACTTTGACTTATTCCCTTTTATAGCAACCAGTTTTGAGGCATGTATACACAGCAGAAGTTAGGACTTTTCCATGTGAAAGTAGATTGAAGTTATGTAAGATGGGTGGTCTGTTTTATCTTTGGGCCATAACAAGAGCTGAAATTTGCTTTTTGCATTGCCCGAGCTCATATTTTAAGAGCTGTGGAGTTCTATCTGCACTGCCACGTTATTCAGCTGTTGGCAAGCGTAGTTAACCGTCTGTGGAAGCAACAGTCCTGCTGATTCCACTCTAGCAAAGGTCTAGCAAAGCACCTGTATAGCTCAACAAATCCTGAAGCATGGGGTAGCCCACTTTCTTTCCATCTTTAAATGCCAAGTGAGCGGTCTCCATTCTCAGAAGTTTGCAAGAATGTGACTCATTCTGTCCAAATCAGTGTCTTTGGAGGACTGATCCCTGCTAAGGAAGAAAGTGCTGGAAGGGTCTAGTTTCCCACTGTTCTATGTTCTTGGACTTGAACAACTCTCAAGCACTGTTTCCAGCCAAATATTTTGCTAGTGTTAATCGAAGAAAATTAGCAACAGCTTGGCAGTATTCAAGAGTAATTATTGGTAATGAAAAACCTTTAATATCATTGATGCAAAATAGAGACCATAATACAAATGGGAAGGATAATATATTGACATTTTGAATGAGGCATACAGAAGCTTCCTATTCTTGTTGTAAGCCAAATGTTAGCTGAAAGTTTAAGTTTTCCAGCAAAGTTTGGGATAAGTTCTGAAACAAGAAAGCCTGGCTTTCAACATATGTTTATTGTAATTGATGTATCACATGGGGGAAATTATAATGAGTATTGGGGGACTTTAGGGGAGAAATCTTGAAAATGGGAAGAACCATGCACTTAATATGTGTTCTGCTCCTGGAACATTATGTGCATTATGGGAAATAATCCCAGTTATCCAGAGGGTTGGGTTTCATTATTGTTTCTTTGCATTTGGGGAAATTGAAGTCTGAGGTCTTGCAGCTGATACAGGATTGAACTGGGATTCATATATAGGTAATTTCAAAACCTGGTCACATATCTTAGGCCAGTGAGTGGATAAGGGCATTATTTTGCATAAAACTCTTTGAATTGCTATTTCCCTAAAAGATCTCCTGATCCATTCAGAGCTTTTGGCTGTAAATAAATTAGTAATACAAACTCTTAACCAAGGCTGAGTGAGTAGCTGTGTAGCATCCCCACTGTCCCACAAAACAGACACCAGCAAGCTTGAGCTTCGGTCCAAGCCCACTGACCTTGCCCAGTGTTTTCCTGTTAGGTGTAGATGTCAGATAAGACCATCTTGGGTCCAGCAGGCATTCTCCCCACAATGAGGCCTTGCAATAGAAATTTTAACAGAAAAAAAAATTATCTCATAAATCTGTATAAATACACAATTCTATTTCTCCAATGTGCCACAGTGTAGTTAAAGGTTTCTTCTACTCCTGGCTCAGAAATTAGGCCCATCATGGGAAAGTATGAAAGACACCCCATTTACTCTTTGCATTTTTCAACAAGAGGACTCATGCTTTAATGAGAAGTGACAGGGCCCTTCCTCTAAGAGTTGTGTAGGCAAAAAGGAAAGGCACAGCATATCTGTTAGTATTAATGGTACAAACTACAGAAGAAACTCCAAACAAAGCTGGAAACAGTCCACTCCTTAGGCCACAATAAGCAGAGAAAGGGAAATTGGAATTAACTTTGGGAAACTGGATTCAAGCCCAACTCTGATATTTAAAGGCTGTGTGTCCTTAGAAAAGTCATTTCCCTTCCCTGAGCTTTGGTTTCCTCTATCCTGAGCATTTACTCAACCACTTTGCTCTTCTCTTCCCTCCTTCCCTTCAATCCTGTTTTCTAACATAGTGACTTGTTTTTAAAATTTGTCTTGATTCACAGACTGTATGCAACCTTCATTATCGCTACCCAGCCTCATGGTTCTCAAAATCAAGCAAGCATCAGGATCGCCTAGAGGGCTTGTTAACACATACACTTCCGGGCCACATTCACAGACTTGTTTATTAAGCAAGTGTGTGGAAGAGTTGGAGCATCTGTATTTCTAACAAGTTTCCAGGTGACAGGAGACATTGATGCTGCCTGCTGGGGGCCCCACCTTGAGAGTTATTGTTCTAGGCTGTGATCACTAATTCTCTGAATGTGGTGTCTGCCTGGGTACTGTGGGGGCGGATACCTTCACAGCATCTCAGGCAGTAGCCCCTCAGAACATGGAGGCGTGGCTCTTGAGTCCTTTCTCAAGTTGAACCTGTGGGATCTTTGGAATTTCAACTCACTGGAGTTTAAGAGCTTAGCGGCCAGTGGTGCACTGGACAATTTTAACAACGGGCCATTGGTAATTTATAGAGGCCAGGCACCCAGATTTGCTGATTCCGGTAGTATTAGTACACTGAGCCAATTTGCAATGGCCAATATGAAGCGAAGTAGCTCAAAAAAATCCTGCAAATATAACAACAGGCTCCGTGAGCAGGTCTGAGTGACCCTAGCACAGCCGTCCTTGGCTCCCAGCCTGCTGGCCTTCATCTTCCCTCCAGCCCTGTTCTAGTGAGTAGCCCTCTCCTCCTCACTCCTTTCTTACAGACTCCTCCTTTTGCACCACTTTAGCCCCCATCCCCCTCCTCTGGCAGCTGTCCTTTCTTCCTCCACTCTCAGTGCTTGGCCTTGGTTTGCTGGCTTCTTTGTAAAGCCACTGGGCTGCTGGGATCACATCCCGCCAGCTTCCTGCTTGTGCTCCACCTCCCCAGCCCCCACTTCTCATGGGAGAATCTGCCACAGGGAAAGATGAATGTAATCAGAACAGGTCCTTTCCACACTTGATTTGGGACCCTGTCTCCAGGCTCAGAGAGAGACTGATCTCCGGAGGAAGCTGCTGTTGAAAAATGCAAGGAGTTTCCACAGGGTGAGCTCCCAACACCATCAGGAAGCTCACACTTCCTCCTTTGTCACAGCTATGTTGCTCCATAAAGACACACTAACACCCAGACCGAAGAGGCTGGAGGAAAGAGAGCAGAGTTTATGCCTCTGAGCCCTGCAGTAAAGCTGCCCAACTATGATTACACTTTTTGAGTTAGAACTTAATAAAAATGCCTTTGCTGCTGGTTTCCATGGCTGTCCTGTGAATAGAGTGAATACATTTAAAGGGAACACAAAAGGCCATTTCAGAGCTGGGACAGCACAGAAGATGTATTCTTTCTGCTACTTGCTCCCATGATTTCGCGCTACAGAGCCACTCAAGAGTCTGGATCATGCCCAGGTAGCATTCACCTTGCCTAAGCAAGAACCTCTTACTAAACAGCAGGCAAATGCCCACATGTGAGGGAAGGCACCTCCTTGCACTAAATCAGATGATGGGGACAGATGCTGTCAAGGGCTCTCAGCTCTTAGGAGCCCTGCTCATCCTAGGGGCCATGGAGACACCCAGAGCTCTATCAACTCCTCCTCCTAGTGCCTATCTGTCCGGGGTCCAGGGTAGAGGAGGCACAAGACAGCGGGAAGATGGTGGCCATGAGGAAAATGGTAGCCATGGGAAGATGGTGGCCACTGGAAAGATAGTGGCCATGGGGAAGATGGTGGCCATGGAGAATATAGTAACCATGGAGAAGTTGTGACCATGGGAAGGATGGTGGCCATAGGGAAGTTGTGGCCATGGGGAAGATGGTGGCCATGGGAATGATAAAAACATCTGTGGGCCATGGGCTGGGGAGCCTGAATTTAGGTTCCATCTGTGGCCCTGTTTTTCTGGGATCTGGATCCCAAATACTGCTCTGGTTCAACCAGTGTCTCTGACAACTCGGTAGGTACAATCTCTACCTTCCTTATGAATTACACTCTTTTGCCCTGATAGGCAACTGACCCAAAGAGTTCCAATTTACTGAATTTCTCTGAGCCTCAGTTGCCTTGTCTATACAATGGATATAATAGGAGTAAGTGCTTCAGTTTGTTCAGAGGATTGTCAATTTGTGAAAAGCATTTTATCTGAAATCTAGTTTCCTGTTTCCAATTACATATGGGGCATCTTCATTTATGTCTAAGAGGATCTTAACTTCATTGTGTCAAAACAGAATCCTTGATTCTGTAGTTCCCAACCCTGTCCTCCTTCTGGTCCTCTTACCAATTAGGAGCATGATGGCCCACTCAGTTGTTCTGCCTGAACCTCAGTCTCCTCTCTTCTGTCCACTCTCCATATCTGATCCCTTAATCAGTGGGACCTCTTCTCACCTCTCCCATTCCAGCCCCAGCCACGATCCAGGACTTCAGCCCATAGTGCTTGGTCTGTGCACCAGTTCCCTCCTTCTGTCTCCTTCCTTTTTACCTCAACCCCTGCACTGCAGACGTAGGAACACCTCCAAATCAGAAGCCAAGTCCTAGGGCTCTGCTCCCAGCCTTCCTGTGGGATCCCAGCACATTTATGGCAGAACCAGTGTCCCTGGCACAGCCCAAAGTCCCCTCTCTGTGGTCTGTGACCCCTTCCTGCCTCGTCTCCCTCCTCTCTCACCACTGCCCACTCAGCTGCAGCCACACCAGCCACCAGCTGGTATTCAAGTATGGTTGGCTCCTGGCCTGGCTGCCAACTGGTTCTCCACGTTGTGGGCACCTGACCTGGCTGCTGACTGGTTCTCCAGCATGGTGGGCAACTGCTGCCCTGGTTTCTTCCATGCTTTTATTTAGGTCTGCACTTCCTGTATCACTGTATCACCTCTTGGACCTCCTCCCCAGAAAGCCAGCTCTTCTCTGCCTGTCTCATTTCTTCATCTTTCTCATGGTACTTGTCACTCCTGACAGCAATTTGTCTACAAGGACAGGAGCTTTGAGTGTCTTGTTCTCTGCTCTGTCTTCAACTCTTAAATATTATTCTGACACAAGTAGGCACTTGGTAAACATTTGAAGAATACATGAATAATCCTGTAGGAGCAGTGCCTGGCATACATTCCATGTCCAGTAAGTGACTCATACCAGTGGGTCCTGGCCTAAACTGTCACTAGAGGGCCTCCCCCTCCACTCTGTGAGCTCCTGGGGAGCAGAGACCAGAGACCAGGTCAGGTTTCCTGAGCACTGGCTGCGAAAAGTGTGAGCTCAGAAACAGTGTGACTTGTGAGGAGTCCCCCCATTTCAGAACAAGAGCCACCCCAAAGCTTGTGCAGTGAGTCACAAGCTTGTGTCCCTGGCATGGTCGTGAGGAGTGCTCAGAGCTGCAGAGCCCAGTGAGGGTGCCCCGGGCCAGCACCATGTGGAACAGTCTTCTCAGTGTTACAACTTATAGAAGACCTGGGGGAAGAAGTAGTTTCCAGGGACACTACAGTGGCAGAGGTCTGTCTGCTTGTGCTTGCCCTGTACTGAGCCTTCTCCACCTTTTCAGAAGTTAAAAGGGCAGAGAAAGCCTACAGTGATGGTCCTGTAACTGCAGAGAATCGGGCTGTAACTCCACGGCCTGTTAGGAGAAACATGTGTCACTGTCGTGAAAAGGAAGACTGAGAAGACTGAAAATGAGCCCAGGCTTCATATACGTTGTGGGGGGGGGGGGGACCAACAACATCGTTTTTTAACATTTAGTAATATTTTCAAGGATCTCTAAAAAATCTTGGAAGAAAAGAACCCAAAAGAGTGAAGGACCTAGAGGAAAATTAGAACTTGGTTTTCAATTGCACTTTGGCCTGAAAATGAAATAGAGCTTCTATAGCAACAACGTGAGTGGTTCCTGTCTCTACATCTCTCGTGGTAAAGTTGCTTCATTTCCACAGTGCTTTCTACCTCCCTCCAGATGTGAGGCTAAAAGCAGAAAGAGCCACAGCCCTCACCCCTGCTATGAAAAAGCCATAGCAGAAGCAGCAGCATTCAGAGGGAGGAATTTTCACACAGGATTCTGGGAGGTTTGTCTACATCTGGCACTGACCCTTGCGTGGGGCCTCTGGGGATCACGTTGGTTGATTCTTACAATCATCCTCACCAAATGAGTAGTGTGAGTCGGTGGTTCTCAGCCAGAGGTGGGGTTTTTTTGGCTTAAATTCTTTTATTGGTACGTTTTAGGTATACAATACATTTACATTTATCATTGGGTGCTTGTACCTGTACATGATGTATCTTGGTTCTTATTTTTGTCCCATTCCCTGTCCTCCCCTCCCCTCCTCTGCCCTTCCCTATTTACAAAGACTTTGTTTCCTTTTTTTCCTTTTCTCATTTTTCCTTTCCCTTCTTTCCTTTCCCCTTCCCCTCCCACTTCCCCTACCCTTTTGGACCTTTTCTTCCTATTTCAAATTATCAATTATCCATTTTAATCATTTTAATCCTTATTTACATTTTCAGTTTCTCACACAAGAGAAACTATTTGGTATTTACAAGTGTGAACTATTTATTTCACTTGAGTATGGCCTCAATATGCATCCATTTAGCTACAAACGTCTCTCGTTTCTCATTCTTTATGGCTGAGTAGTGCTTCATAAAAAAAAAAAAAACCACATCTTAAGGGGTAGGGGAAGTAGGAGGGGAAGGGGAAAGGAAAGAAGGGAAAAGAAAAATTATGAGAAAAGGAAAAAATGGAAACAATGTCTTTGTAAATAGAAAAGGGTGGAGGGGGTGAAGGGAGGACAGGGAATGGGGAAAAAATAAGAACCAAGATACATCATGTACAGGTACAAGCACCCAATGATAAATGTAAA
>NW_004624768.1:21356750-21377332 GCF_000247695.1 Heterocephalus glaber
TTCACCTGCTGTTCCTCAGACAAAGGTCGACTATCTCAAATCTATAAAGAACTTAAAAAGATCAGACCTCCCAAATTTAAAGACCCAATCTGAAAGTGGGCATCTGAAATGAACAGACAGTTCTCAGACAAAGAAGCAGAAACAGCAAATAAACACATGAAAAAATGTTCAACATCACTGGTCATTGAAGAGATGCAAATGAAAACAACACTGAGATTCCACCTCACCCCAGAGAGAATGGCTGCTATCATGAAATCAACCCATAGCATGCTGGCGGGGCTGTGGGGAAAGAGGAACCCTGCTCCACTGCTGGTGAGAGTGCAGACTGGTGCAACCACTGTGGATATCAGTATGGAGATACCTCAAAGAACTAGGACTGGAAGTCCCATTTGACCCAGCTATTCCCCTGCTCGGTATCTTCCCTAAAGAATTAGAAGAATCATACCACAGTGATATATGTGCACCCATGCTCCTAGCAGCACAGTCTGTAACAGCTAAAACTTGGAAGCAGCCCAATTGCCCATCAACTGGAGACTGGATCAAGAAAATGTGGTTTTTTAAGAAAATGGAGTACTGCCCCTGCCACCTCCCACGGTCCCTGGCTAGCGTCATGGCCACCACCACTCTGGAGGCGGGAGTGCCCACAGGCACCCTGAGAGGGCCCGTGCAAGACTTCGTCGTGGGTCAGCAGGAAGGTCCTGCTGACCAGGCGGCTGCAGATGTGAAATCCGGCAGCTATACAGTGTTACAAGTGGTCGAAGCCCTTGGGTAAGAGACTCTGTTCTAGAATGTTCTTCCAGCCCTGCCTATGAACTCTGAAAAAGTTACTTTTGTGCCTTGCTGCTTTCTTGAAACCTGGTTTTCTTCAGTAGCCATCACACCACACACACATCCTCATCAGTATCTCAGGTCAAGCCTTTGTTTTGAATTGTTTTTGGAAAACTGGGTTCATGCTGCATGGCTGAGATTCTTCAATATTTGGGAGGCCACTTTATCTCCTGACTCAGCCCATAGGTTGGGAGTGAGGTAGATGGTTGAAGGCCATCAACTGTTGCTTAATTACAGCTGAGAGTCTTGTGCTTCTTTAAACACACCCAACCCATACAGGATTCTAATAGGCCCAAACCTGACTCAAAGGAGCAGTGGGCCCTAAGAAGTAGCCAGAGGCTAATCTTGCACCAGATTTTACTAAAGGAAAAGGCTTGGAGAAAGGGCTGAAAAAGCAGTGATGTTATAACCTTGGGATCTAAACACCAGAGAAAATATGTGCTTGGGCCAGGGATTTAGTTCAGTGGTGCTGTGCCTGCCTTGCAAGTCCAAGGTCCTGAGTTCAATCCCTGGTACCAAAAGAAAAAAAGAAAATATCTGCTTATAGTCTAATGTCTACTTTTCTCATAACTCATACTTAGCACATTATTTAAATTGGCAAGTCTTATTACCAAGAGTTGTTAACTGTCATAGCCAACATGTCTTCTAAAATGGAAAACTAGAAAATGGAAATTAAACTGATATGTATTTCTCCCACATAAGAAACCATTTGGCCTTTGTATATACCTTATGATTTTATTAAAATAAAATTCATATATTATAAAGTTCGAAAAAAACCCAAAAAAACAAAATGGAGTACTACTCAGTCATAAAAAATGAGAAATTAGAGACATTTATAGCTAAATGGATGCACACTGAGGCAATACTCTTAAGTGAAATAAATAGGACACACATGTGTAAATACCGAATAGTTTCTCTAGTGTGAGAAACTGAAAGTGCAAATAAGGACTAAAAGGTATAACAGATAATATGAAGTAGGAAGAAAAGGGGCAAAGGGGAAGGGGAAATGGGAGGGGTAGGGGAAAGGAAAGAAGGGAATGGAATTAACATGAGAAAATGAAAAAAATGGAAACAAAGTCTTTGTAAATAGGGACGGGTGGAGGGGTTGAAGGGAGGGCAGGGGAAGGGGGAAAAATAAGAACTAAGATGGATTATGTAAAGGTCCACATTTCCAGTGATGAATGTCATTACATTGTATACCTAAAATGTACCAATAAAATAAAATTTAAAAAAAGAAATTCAATAAAATCAAACTGAAACGAAAATTCAATTCCATATTCTGGCACTCCCAGAGTCCCCCACCATAGTTTACACAGGTTCCCAGGTGGGGAGACCACTTGGGTCCCCCTGACCGCAGTGATCCCCCTGCTGTTCTGTTACCTGTTTGCAGTTCTGTGTGGTGTCATCTGCCTGCATCGCCGGAGGGGAAGGCCCCCGGGGTGGGATCTTGTCACTGTGTCACTGGTGCCCAGCACAGTCCCCAGCACCCAGGTAGGAAATGCACAAAACTGCTTGCTGTGTGGATGAATGGTGAACAGATCTTGGGGAGTGCTCGCTTTGCTCACTCTGTCTACTGACATCAGGGAAATCAGGGGTGCTGAAACCCCATGTGGTTCTGAACTGGAGGAGAACTGGTAGAACAGCATGACAGACAGGACAGTACTCCATGGCCAGCCCCTCAGTGACCCTGACCCTCAGGGCGGGCCGCTGCTTCTCACCCTCTGCTGTGTGATCTTTGAGCCCTGCAGCTCCTTGCCTGGCCATGTGGATAAACCTACCAAGTCCTTCCATCCAAAAGACCCTGTTCTGGGGCAGGCACTGCACTTCAGAAGTTTGTCGGTTTTTTTCTTCAGTTTTTAAAGGGAGTGAACAGAAATTTTGAAAGGAATGTGACCTCTACAAATCCGTAACCTGTTAAAGAGAGGGCACAGGTTATTTCCTCCTGTTATTAACAGAATGTGCATGAGCAAAGCCGCAGAATGTCACAAGCCCAGGGCTCACCACTCTCCTCACAGTCCTGACAAATGACATCTTCAGAAGTTGCAGTGCACAGGCCTCTCAACTGTAAGCGGCAGCTGTACCTACAGCGTGTCAGACAAAGTCCGATGAGTATTTATTCTCAAGGCCATGCTCCAAAGTCAGGCTGATTATTTCTCTTTTTAGTTAACACAAAGCTGTAACTTAGGTAGGCTTGGCAGCTGGTCACTGCAGAGACTAGTCACTGCAATCTCCTAAGCTCTCCAGCATCAGCAAGGTTACTGTGCCACACGCTGGGAACTAACCTGCTCTGCTACCTCACTTTTGCTATGCTTCTCCTGCAGCCACACAGCTGCTGTCTGTCCCGACCACAATCAGATGAAGAAACCCTGCCAAAGATTCAGGCTGGAGTCAAGGAGTTCAAACTCTGGGCTGAATTCAGATTTTCTCCGGTCCCTATGCCCTCCATCTCCAGGTCCTCCCCTCTCCCCACCTGTTACCTTTTGGCCCCAGTGTGGGCCCCGCCCCTCCCCCAACCCTTGGCCCCCTCTACCTGCATTTGTTCAACCTAAAGGATTTGGTATGATTTTGTGCAGCTTGAAAAGATGAACAGGGTTGAGTTGAATGAAAGGGGAGAACAGTTAGCATGTTAGGAATACAATAGTGTGAACATACAGGGAATAGAGAGTGTGTTAGAGTACAAAGTGACAGAAAGAATGATGCAGTTGGATGTTGTGTTTTGTTTTGTTTTTTTTTTTTGGTACTGGGGAACGAACTCGGGTCCTTGCACTTGTGCAGCAGGTGGCAAAACCACTGAGCTAAATCCCCGGCCCAGAATTTTTGTTTGTTTTTTGGTACCAGGGATTGAACTCGGGACCTTCCCCTTGTGAGGTAGGTGGCGAAACCACTGAGCTAAATCCCTGGCCCTGGACATTGTTTTTAGCTATAGAAATGAAGAGTTGAAGACTTTCATGGCCAAGTTCCTCTTTTAGATCTACTTTTTAGAGACAGTATTATAGATATGTTGTAGAAGATAATTTTTGGGTTGAGAGCAGGAAAGGAACATTTTAATCATATATCGTACATGAGATAAATGCCCACATTAGGCTATTAGAAGAAAAGTTCTGGTTTGAGTCATTTTTTTTTTTGGTACCGGGAATTGAACTCAGGACCTCGAGTTTGCCAGGCAGGCACTGTGCCGCTGAGCTACATCTCCAGCTTCACTAATACTTCATTGATAAAATTCACAACACCTGGTGAAATGAGAGGAAGAAAATCAAGATTAATACAGCTGGACAATACAAGAGAATGAAATAAACATCCATGAGTCCAAAGTGATAGTAAACAATTAAATCAATAAGGAAAGAAAGGAAGGAAGGAAAGAGGCAATGAGACAAATCTTTCTTACAGGAGAATTCCAAATACAAATGTGGATGCAAAATAAGAAAACACTACCACTACGTGAAGAAAGAATTGTCAAGCAGCTTTCCATCAAATACAAAAGCCTCTGCACAGCTGGGGATTTAGCTCAGTGGTGCAGCCACCTGTCTCGCAAACGCAAGGTCCCGAGTTTGATCCCCTGTACCAAATAAACAAACAAAAAAAAGTTCAAAATAGAAACAGCTCACTGAAAAGCCTCTGTACAGTAAAGGAAACACAGTGGAGGCAGATACCATGAAGGAAGAAAAACCCTTTTCCAGCTACTGTTCCCACGGAAGATAAATACTGAAAACCTATAAGAAATATGGAAAAATAAAAGAGCCCAATACAAGGACTAATGAATTGAGCAGATGCTTCTCTCAACTATACCAATGGCCGATAATAAATATATGAAGAAATGTTTGCCATCTTTAGGGATTAGGGAAACACAAATCAAAACTACACTGAGATTTCATTTCAGGTAGGAATGGTTAACCTCAAGAGGATTACAAGAAAAATAACAAACACTTGTCAGACTGGAGGTAAAGGAACCTTCATGCACTGCTGGTGGGAAGGTAAAGTAGTACGTTCCCTTCGGAAATCAGTACAGGTGTTCCTCACAATCCTGAATAGTGCACTGTGGACTAGTATTGAGCCAAAAAGAAGACAATTTTCTCATGACTGTCAACATGGAGGCATCTCAAGATCATGTCAGGGAAAATAAGCCAGACTCAGCAAAACTAATGGCGAATGTTCTCACGAACCTGTGGCAATGAACAAATGTGAGAGTTAGGTGGGAGATTTTTAGTCAAGAGAAAGAGGTGTCAGTGTCAGTAATTGGGGGAAAGGCAGGCAGCAGATAACAGCATGTCCAGTGAAATGTAGAGCCTTTAGGCTGAACAGGAGAATGCACAGTTTTAGAAAATATTATTAAACTAAAAGATGGAAGCAAATATGTAATGGGAAGCTAAAGAGACAAAAATACGGAAAACTTGGCAAAGAAACACACATTTTAAAGATGTATTCACAGTGTTCCAGAGAAGACAACACGGGGAATGGGAGAAAGACAAGTTAAAAACAAAGTGAGACAGAGCGGGAGGATGAGGCGGGACTGCATCAAACGGCTGTGGTGACAAGATCAGCGCCCGGGCACAATACGCTCTTACCCGTCGTATCCCGCCATGTTTGGACAGACCTGCTGTGAAGTCCTGGGAAAACCACCCACTCAGCAGGAGTACATGGTAGGAGAAACCATGACCCAGGAAACACCTAGATAAACCCTCTCGCTTTCCTTGCTCCCGGTGTGAGGGAAAAATCACCCATTTTGCAGGTCACACAGCTTTGCAGTAGGAACAAAGCTCTGATGTGACGATGAAGGCAATGGTGGCTGGGTTACTTCTGATGACCCGAAGGTCACTTCTGCTAAGAACACTGACCCTACGCTTGAGCCTACAGAGATCTGATGGGTGACTATAACAAGGTAAGATTTTGGGTTTTGTCTTCCTGTTGCTTCTGCCCACTTTGCTATCTCAAACTCCAAGTCCAATTCTGCTTGGCTCTGCATGTCAACCTGTGGAACATCCAGAACTGGTCCTAAGTGCAAGATCATCATGAAGGGTTAACGTGGCCTACCATGCACTGAAGCTGTTCCACGTCTTCTCTCCTGTCTGCTCTGCCCTGACACTTGTGCCGTCTCAACCACCACAGCAGCCCAAGTCCCTGAAGTCTCTGGGCTCTAAAGAGTGCACAGGCCTACAGGCTAAGAAGTGTGGCCCAGTAGGACCATGTCAGTAACACAAAAGTTCAACCACCTCACGGACAAGTTGTTCGTGACCACCCCACGCACCACGTGTAACACAAGAAACGTTTTCTGGAACTGTACTACTGCATTGGAAATTACTGGACTTGACCCCAACCCAGCAAATCCATAAAAGTTTACTATTCTCTTAGTTCTGTGAGTGGCCCGGTCCCCCTTTTCATAGTCAATGCTGGATCCCTTTAGTTGAAGCCCCAATCAAAAGTTTGGCTGCCCTGTGTGTCTGTGAAACACTCCGTCTTTTTTCAGTGACTTCCAGGTCTTAAGATCCAGTCCTGGAACGTATCTTCCAATACCTGCTACATCACACTCTTGCTGTCTCTCTCTCTCTGGGTTTGTCAGCTTTGCCACTCCCTTTCCCACATGAACCCCATCAGGGACAGAATAAAGATGGCCCTGCCCAGAGGAGCTGACTTCCCAGGGTGGAACTGGGTAGCAAACATGCTGGCAGATGTAGTCGGTGAGTGGAATTGGGAAAACATACACGCACCGTGGACAGGGCTTGAGCTCAGGGCTCAAATGAGGCTGTTTCAGAAAAGGACAAGAAGGGCACAGGGGAGGACTGGGAGCTGAAATATCCCTGGCTGCCCTGTGTACTAAAAGGGGCGAGCGTGCAAGAGGGTGAATGCAGGCGGCCAGTGGGAACTGAGTGTTGGGCTGAAGAGACCCAGAGCAGAAGGGCCCAGGTTGGGGGCAAAGGGGAGAGCATAACTGGAAGGAGCAAATCCAGGAATAAGCAGGAGCCATGCAGAGGACAGGGATCCCACAGGCATGAGGGTGGGAGTGCAGGTGGCACTGGGGCACAGAGATCAGCGCACACCCACCTGAGTGACCTGGCTCACAGAATCCATGGGGAGGTCTTTGGGAAACTGTGGCAGGGGGCAGCAAGGCCAAAGTGGTGGCCACAGACTGCTGTTCTGCCCACCTTCCACAAAGAATACGGGGAAGCTTCACCGGAGGATGTAGAGGTCTGAACAGAAAACTGGAAAAAAAGGGTAGGATTTGTTGACCTACAGCAGCTGGTCATGAAAAAGGAGTTGATGCAGCATGGAAAAGGGCAAAGAGTGCTGTGAGCACACTGGGATCAGACTGTTGCTGCACAGCCAAGGGAGGGAGACTGAAAAGCCTGATGTGATGAACACTCTCCTGGGAAGGACTGTGGTTCTGTGGACAGTCGCCTCACCGAATGTGGGAACTGAAATCAGACAACTGAGAAAATGACCTGATTCCCCTAGGAATGTCACAGGACTCCCTCCACCCTCGCACGTGAACACAGAAACAGGCGCTTCATATCACAAGCAGTAAGGAAACAGAAGCTCTATGCATGGTGAGGTTTCCTTACATTCCTACTAGAGTACCTTTCATCAGAAGCATGCAAGCTAACTGAGTAATGGTAAGAATGGGTAGAAAGTGGAGCCCCGACACCTGTTGTGGCCTGTGTAGGAAACAGTGTGGCATTTTCTCAAAAAGAAGGATAGGCTTTTCACTTACCAGTAATTCCTAGGTAGATACACCAAAGAACTGAAAATAGATAATCAAGCAAAAAATGTGTGTCCTCTGTATCTGCCAAGGATGTGCCAAGAAAAAACAGACCTAGGGGCCAGGGATTTAGCTCAGTGGTGCCACCGCCTGCCTCCCAAGCACAATGTCCCCAGCAGTTCCATCCCCTGTACCAAAAAGAAAAGAAAAAAAGGCAAAAAAACAGTCCCCAAATGAGTTGAAGATACAGAAAACTGGATCTAAATGGAAAGAGAATATTTCTCCCAGGCAGGGTAAGTGGTGAAAGTGAAAATGATCTAAGGAGTGCAATATCTTTTGAAAATCCCACTGATTTCTTGAGAAAACATTATCAATCACCTAACCGGTCCAAAACAGATGCCAAGCAGTACCACAAACCTCAACATCAACAGTTTCAACCCTGACGCTGTATCCAACCCTGGTTTTCTGGTGCACTGGGTAACCCCTGCCCAGCCGGCCCTCCCCTTCCCCCCAGTCGATGGTGACACTTCTCCTCACTTCTGTAGCCCTGCTTACCTGCTGGGCCCCGTTAGTTCTGCTGGTCAAGTTGCAGGAAGGCCTTGGGCATGGTCAGCTGGACATCCTGGGTGGGCGTCCGGAGTCCTAGGCAGCAGCCTGAGTCCTGGAGTGTGGCAGCCCGATGTCCCAGGTAGGGGCCTCCAGTGCTAGGTGTCTGGCATCCCGGAGGGCAGTGGTCTGGAGTGGTGAGGGCAGTGGGTGAGTCCTCGGGCCCCAAACCACTGAGGGACTGGCTCCGAGGACAAAGACAAGGCTGCAACCTGATGCTCCGTAGGTTTAGCAAGAGGAAAAGCTTACACTTCATTATGGTTTGCACACTACAGAAACATACACAGCCTCCACCCAACACCCGTCACAAGGGAAAGCAGGTTGTGGGGGCAGAACAGGTCTTAGGAGGTAGAGGGGGGGTGGGGGGTTATCAGGAGAGGGAGAGGAGGGCTAAGAAGGGACAGGAAGAGACGAAGGGAGGGGTAGGGGAGAAAAGGCGGGGGAGAAGACAGAAGGATTGGGGGGAGGGGCAGAGGAGGGGGAGGGGCCGGGCTGGGTCACCGGAGACGGAGCAAGGCCCCACCGGACCAAGGGAGTTGGAGAGTGGAGCAGTGGCAGGGCCCTTGGGGCGGAGAGGAGGGTGAAAATGGCCAGTCCGCAGGCCCCAGCCACCGCAGAGCCATCTCTCAGGGCCCGAGCCCGAAGGCCGCTCCTTACCTTCACAGCTGGAACACGGCCTGACGCACCTGGGCGGGAAGTGTAAAGCATGAGACTGCTTGCGCATGCACACAAAAACGTGGGGTCAATTTGGTGGAAGGGGCGGGGCCTAGTCGGTCAGTTGGAACTTGGCCACACCCCCAGCCTAGGGCCCCTCTCTGGATGCAGCCCTTCCACTCCTAAAACCCGGTTCAGTTCAGCTCCCCTGTGAGCTGGCAGGGCAGCACCCCTCCCTCCCATTGCCTCAGCCCTGCACTCCTCCACAGTGACTGCCCCCCCCCCGTTCCGGTAACTGGACCTTGGGTTGATCAAGGCCAGACTCCAACTGACAGGCTCACTGCCTGCAGGCCCTGCCCTTTCAGCCAATGGCGACACCACTTTCTGGGGCATGTGCCTGTGCAGTCATGGTCCTCACACTACCCACAGAGCTGACCAGGAGGAAAGCATAGAGTTCAGTGTTCCAGCTCCACAGGTAAGGAAGCCTGTGAGCCTCGGCCCTCCCCCTGGGAGTTTGTCCTTGGGCTGAATGAAGCCTGAGGACTTACCACCCTTACACCCTACACCACGCCCCCTTGACCATGCCGCCCCAACTCCTTTGACCAGCTGGGAGGCTCCTCACTTCTTTGCCTAGCCTGGCCCTTCCTCCTCCTCCTCCTCTGACTTGGCCCAGCAGAGCTTGCTTGTTTCCCCTTCCCTTCCCCTTCCCCTTCCCCTTCTTCTTCTGCAGCCAATACCGTCTCCCCAGGTCCTTCTGCCATCAACTTTTTAGCACAGTATAAGCCAACAAAATACAAAGGCAAAGCTGTGGTGCTTCCAGACTGCCTAGTAAGTCTAGATTCAGGCACTGAAATGTTTCTCTTCTTCAGTTCTTCTACCATCAGTCCCATGGGATTTACTATCTTCCACATCTCAAAAAGCTCTTTTCCAGTCAGTTGAGTAATTAGGAAGTCCCTGATGAAAAGTGCAGTCCTTTCAGGTCCACTGCTCTGTAGCAGGGCTCCGATCACTGCAAAGAAAGTCGGCTGCAACACAGGAGGCGGAGGGACTGGAAATTCTGCACTCAGTGTCAACTGCTCCACAGCCAAATTTCTAGCCACGTGACACACGACTTCCTCACCAGTAAGAAAGTTAACTAGGTTTCTGATGCCCTCAGTGGGCAAGTCTGGGTACTCATCTTCAAGAAATTGTGTGAGGCACGTTCGGGAAAAAGAAATCCCTTGTTCAGATAGTTCTTGATTGTCTTTAAGATTCAGAAGAACAGCTTCTTTCTCTATGCCAAGCTTCTGACGTTTGGCCTCTTCACTTTTAATATAGCAGTTGTTAACAAATGCAGTTTTGAGAAGATCTAAGGAAAAGGTTTCCTGTAACCGGTGACCAAAAGCCTGTATCTCAGCATGGTAATCCCAGTTGGGCTTCTCTGAACACGTTCCTCCGCAGCAGACCCGCTGGGGTCCGGCCGCGCGCGGGGTGGAGGCCCGGCTTCCCGGCGTCCCCGGCCGCCCCCAGCCCCTGGGCCCTTCCCGCCGAGGCTCCTACTGGCGCACGGGTGGTGGCGGGCAGCGCAGCAGGCGCCAGCGCTCCAGCTCCTTCTGGAAGCAGTAGGCGGCGCGGAATCCCTTTTTCACTCCCCGAACTGGCGGGAGAAGCGCGGGGGCGGCCGGAGCTAAGAGGGCAGCGAGGCCCCAACTGGAGAAACCTCACCAACCCGGACGCCATCGCTGGGAAGAAAACAATATTTTCCTATTATTGATTCCCTATCTTTATCTTCTGCTTAAGTGCTCGCCCTCCCTAATATATTAATTGTATTAGACTTTTTGTCCTTGTAAGCTCCAATGTCACTTTTTAGGGTATCCCTTGAGAATTTTCTTGAGTGCTGGTTTGGTGGTCATAAAATTCTTTAGATTCTCTTTATCATGAAGGTATCTTATTTCTCCATCAAGTTTGAAGTGTAGCTTTTCAGAATATGTCACACTGGATTGGAAATTGGTTTATTTTAGGACTTGAAACACTTCACGCTCTCCTGGCATTTAAGGTTTGTGATTTAGAATCTGCTGTAAATTTTTCTGTGTGTGTGGTACTGGGGTTCAAACTCAGGACCTTGTGCTTGTGAGGCAGGCATGGCCCCACTGAGCTAAATCCCCAGCCCAAAATCTGCTGTAATTTTGATGGATTTTCCTTTAGAAGTGATTCATTACTTTTCTCTAACTGCATTTAAGATTCTGTTCTTGGGGTAGACTTCCAGGATTTTGACTACAATGTGTCTTTTCTGATTGTGGCTATTTGGTGTTCTATATGTCTCATTTATCTATATGTTAAATTCAGTTACATTATTTGGAAAGTTTTCAGCTGTTATTTCAGTAAACAGGTTTTATATGCCATTTATGATATCTGTTGATTTTTTCACTAATGCCAATTAATCTTAGATTAGTCCTGTTTCATCATCAAGGAGTGGTGGGATCCATTTTTCCTGTTCTTCTTGTTGGGTTGTTTTGTTGTTGTTTGTTTTGTTTTGTAATGACATGGTCTTACTATGTGGTTCAGGCTGTGCTGGAACTCATTGTATAGGCCAGAGTGGCCTTGAACTCACAATGCTCTTCCTGCCTCAGCCTTCCAAGTGCTTGGATTACAAACTTGCACCACCACACCCAGCTCTCCTGTTCTTCATGTTTAAGATGTCACTCATTAATCGCTCATGGACAACAGCCCTGTCTTCTAGTTCTGAGACTCTGTCCCTACATTGGTCACTTTGATCACCTAAAATTTCAATCAACTTTTTAATCTCCTACATTGCTATTTTGAGCCCTTTCATGGACTCTAATCCTTTTCTATGTTGGTTATGTAGGCTTTGTATCATTTTGCTTATGTCTTCTGTCTTTTTTTTTCTTTTTTCTTTTTTTGGTACTGGGAATGAAACTCAAGTCCTGCTGCTTCCGAGGCAGGCAGTGGAACCACTGAGCTAAATCCCCGGCCCTGTCTTCTATCTTTTTTTTCGTGTTATCTTTAGGTTCACTGATAGCTTTGTTTCATTGACCCAGTATCTTGTTATTATCTTATTATCGTGAGATTCACAGTTGCCTTATGAACTGTTTTGTTCACTTCAGTAATACCACTTCAAATAATTAAGTGTGAGGCTTTTGGTTTCTTCCTCTTCAGTACCCCATGGATCATCTTTGGGGGAGTTGGGAGTTTGGGGAGGCATTTTGTTGGCTTCTTTTCTCATGTTTCTATTTTTCTTTGTTTTGTATTGAGGCTTGTGTGTTTATTGTAGTGGAAAGCTCTGTTTCTAGTATGGAGATGTCTGTAGTTAATGTCTGCTTTTTAGTGGTGTCCTCTGGACATGGCAGACTTACTGGCCATTACCTCTGTCCCATGATTCAGCCTCTTGCATTTTCTTGAGATTGGAGGTTGCGGCATGTTTGACCCCATTCCCAGTTTTCACAGAATGGGCCACAGTATTGCTAATAACCCTTAGGCAAATTAGACATTGACCTCTTAAGAAAACCAATTAATAGTAATAGCTATGATACCTTGGCTGTAGAAATAAAATGACCATCAATTATAGCATTAAATACAAACTGAATATCGACAAATGCTCTAGGCCAATAAAGTCTAAAGAGCTCTGTAATTATAGTAAACACTTAGGCAAACCTGTTGCTGTTTGGGCTGCTTTGTAATCTCCTCTCCTTCCTTTCTTTTTTTCTTAATAGTTTAGCAGGCATGATGGGATTGGGGGAGTGGAGTCAGGTGCCATGGTGTATGTCTCCCCCTGGTGGCTGTATGGCGCCAGGCATGTTCTGTGTGGTTCTCTGACCCTAGAAGCTGGCTGGCTACCTTTATCATGCCTCCCTCCAGATGTCATCTGTTTTTCCAATCCTGGGAGTTGACCCCAGGGCCTCAAGAATGCTAGACAAATGTTCTACCACCAAGACCCATCCCTAGCCTCTTGTATATATATTGTCTTAAATTTTGAGACAGGGTCTTACTGACTCAGTTCTCCAAGGTGGCCTTGAACTTGTCATCTTCCTGTTTTGGCCTCCTGAGTAGCTGTGTCACAGCATGTATCCCCAGGCTTGGCTATCATGACATTTTTCCCTGTGATTTACCAAATACAAGCCTATTAAAATAGAGAAAAAAATCAAGGTCTTTAGTTGAGTTATTCCTACACTTCTCCACTAGAAATGTCTCTGTGGTTCTGTAGGTGCTTCATCCTTTCTTGTTTTTGCATCCCGAGACTAGTCTCCCTCTGTGCTGGATTGCACCCATTTCTGCCTTCTTGGGGACCATGCTCCATAAAGTCTCCCCTTTTCTTTGAGTTCTAAAGTTTCCCTTTTCTACTGTCTCTTCATTCTTCAACAGATTATTATATTCACCTATTTTTCCATTTTAAAACAAGAAAACTTCCTTATCCATCACACTTCTCTTTACATCCTACCTCCTCTCCCTTCCAGCCAGATGTTTTGGCAGAGAAGCCCTCAGTTTCCTGCTGTTGTTCACTTCCTTCCTCCCTGCCTGCTGTCCAGCTTGCTCAGTGCATCCCCAGTTACTAAAGTGCCGTAGCCAGTGTGTGTTCCTGTCCTCCTGGCAGTGTGTGACTGTGCATTAGGATGTTACACACTGAGCGCTTACTGACCAGCCACTGTGCCACGCACTGCCATTGCAGAAGTGAGAAGCAGGCCTTGTCTCCATTATCATGGACCCACCTATTCTGCCATTCCTGATGAACTCTTGTTTCTTGACTTCCACTGTTCACTTTTGCCACCTTCACTTAGTCCCACTTCAGTCTTCCTAATTTCTAAAACACTTTCCTTCCTGTCCCCGTTCCCTTGTTTATATACATCTTTTTGAGGTAACCAGCTCTATACCCATGACTTCAGTTACCTTGCATATCCGTCAATAAAAACAACCTTCCCCATTGTTTTCATTTAACAGTTGTATTGTAACAAGAAACTTCATTTGCTACAAGTATAGATCCCAACTTACCCCATGAAGGTTACAACTAAAACTAGCAATATTCTTAGCATGTACCTTCAGGACATCCCCCCCCCCTCTCTCTCTCCCTCCCTCCCTCTCTCCCTCTCTCTTCCTTCCTGCTTCCTTCCCTCCCTCTTTTCCTCGCTCTCTCTCCCTTGAGAAATGTCACAAAATGGACTTAGCCTACAGAGGTTTATAACTAACTTTCAACTAGGGAGCTCTATTTCAATATGCTACTAAACGAAGCAACTATTTTCTTTTGTTCCTCTTTGTGCAGTTTTTGTCTAGGAGAAAGTTAATTCTATCTCCACCTCATTCACCAAATCAGAACCAGTTTTACAGACTCTTCTTGTTGCTGGGACAAAATACCCAACAGCCACAAGTTAAAAGAGAAAAGGTTTATTTTAGCTCACAAGTTGTACAGGTTTTACTCCATAGTCAGCTGGTTCCAAGGGAGAGGGGCATAGCAGAGGAGAAACAGTCTATGGCAGGGTAGGCATCAAGCAGTGAGCCTGACTTCTTTCTGTTCCTTTATAGTCCATCCAGGGGCCGGGGATTTAGCTCAGTGGTTCCAGTGCCTGCTTCAAAAGCACAAAGTCCTGAGTTCAATCCCCAGTACCAAATAAATAAATAAATAAATAAAGTCCATCCAGGCCACAAGCCTATTAGTTGGTTCCACCCACACTCAGGATAAGGCTCCCCTTTTCAGAAAGTCTATTCACCCACATCCAGAAAAATGCTAAACTAATCAGTGGACTAATGTACTGTATCGCACACCCTTAATTCATATTCACACACCCTAGATTCAGCCACCTTTGAAAAGCACCACCTATAAATATAGGAGGCTTTCGGGGGACATCTAGATACAAGCCATAACAGAACCTTAGCAGTCTTTTTTGCCTACCATTTTCCCTCCTCCACACCCAAGAACTTACCTAGTTTTTCTCTCCAATCGTTTCCCTCCACATTGCCATTGCTACTGCCTTTAGTTTGACCCTTTCTTCTCTCCAGTGAACAGCCTATGGATTGGTCCTGTTGCTTCCCTCAGTCCCTTCTTATCCAGATTGATCTCACCAGAAACACTTCTGCTAGTGACTTCAGCTCATTCAGTGACTCTTGTTGCCTTAGTCATTTTCCTCCACTGAACACTCACAGATTAAAAGAGGAGAAGTTTATTTTTAGGTCACAGTTGGCTGGCCCAAGGCAGGAATGCATGGTGGAAGGCCCTGCTGGAAGAGAAGGTCTTTCAGCTTCCAGGGAGCAGAAAGTGAAGGGAGGAGCCAGGCAGGGAGATACATAATTCCCCGTCATGCCCCTAAGGATCCACCTCTTTCAACCAGTCCCCACCTTGTGAAAGCACGTCAGCTATAACACCCAC
This sequence comes from Heterocephalus glaber, assembly GCF_000247695.1. The sequence goes on from NW_004624768.1 coordinate 21,371,882, forward strand.
ATAATCCAGTCAACTTCCAAACTCATGGGGCTTCAGGGGTCACTTTAAATCTAAACCATACCTCCTGTTTCTTGGTTAAAATCCAAATTCTTATTCCCTCATCTACCATTGGAGTGAGATAGATCTTTGCCTGTATCCTATGCTCAGCACAGTCCAAGAATATGGCCTCAGAGAACTGGACTCTGTAAACCTTTGTTTTCTCTTCGACCCAGACTCCTTGAGGGTTGGGACTATTTCACATGTACAGGACTTAATGTCGATGGAAGGAAGGCATTTAAAATCCACGTGAAAAAAATTATTCTTCCTTAAAACAAAACACAATATTCACTGTCGCTTCCCTCATTTTGGCTTCTCCCTTACTTTTGTATAATTGGGTTGAGGTCCTTGGGTTAACACATAGTACTCGGGATCCAGACAATTCAAGCCTCATCCTGGGCATTCGTGTGAACTTGGTAAAGTTCTTTCAGTTTTCTTTCATACAATCTGTAAAATGGAAAACTGAATTGCATTTGAGGCTTACATGGGTACCTCAGTTAGAACAGTACCAAGTACATAGTATTTGCTAAATGTTAACTGTTCTCTATCATCTTTATCAAATCAGGACTTTGGAGCCCCATTTTACAATTCTTCAATTTTGTAGGCCCATTTTACAATTCTTCAATTATGAGTCATTAGTAAAAGAAGAAAAATCTAGAAACTGCTGCTGTGGAAGGGACAAACAGCAGAGAAAAAAGAGAATAGGATAGAGTTGTGGGGGCAGTTTGGCTCCTGGTTTAAGTGGAGATTTAAGGTGACCTGGGTCTCATTCAAGACACACAGCCAAAACTATTTATTGTGAATAGGACCAGAGCTTCAACTTGCAGGTGAAAATGAACACTTGCTTGAAAGAGTTAGGTACAGAAAGAGTCAACAATTTGGATCCAACTAAGATCTATGAGAAAATGAAAGGGCTAATACTTGGAGAAGCTGTTGCCCATGGGACCGGGTCCTTACTAACTGGGGCTTTCTATAAAGTCTGTTGACCCAGAACACCTACAGGGTTAGAAAAGACAGAGAAGCTCCAGCCAGCAGCTGAAGAATGGAAACAGGTATCCTAGACCCGGTGTGTGAGGGGCAGTATAAGAGACATAGAAAATCCCAGACATAGGTCTTGATCTCCTGTGAGCCAATACAACATCCATAGATAGGAAAGAGGGAAATAGAGACACACAGGTAGAGACTTGAGAGAAATTGAGTCTTGGGCTGATCCAGGCTTCTCTGGGCAGCAAAGACAAAGAACCCTAGGGAAATCCAGTGTTTATTCATTACAAGCATGGGAAGGAGGGAGCTAGGCAGGCCTCGGGAAATTGAGGACACTAACACGTCTTTGCTGAAGACAACAAACGGTTAATTAGGAGGGGAAGAATTTAGGTGGAGTCAGTTGACATTGGCTGGAAGTGAACTCAGCTGAGCTGTGCTACTTCCAATGTAACAGACAAATTATAGAGGGTCAAGAAGCTTGTGCCACTCATAGTCTGCTAATACTGGGCAGAGGTGTCTGCCACAGGGCAAGGCAGTCCCAGATGGTGTGGGGTCTTTTGAATCAAGTGAGGTGGCAGATAGAACTCTGCTCCTGATTGGCTCTTGGTAACCAGGTTACCACAGGATGCACTCCAGTTGGCAGATGCTGGTCTCTTGTTTTCAGTTGGTGGATGAAGGAGGAAGAGATCCGACCTAATCTCTGGCACTGGATTTGGCTCTCAGCACATGTGGGATCTCTACTCACTTTGAACTGAGTGAGATCACATACCCTCAGAAGACTAGTCAGCTTGAGGGGCTCAGCATTGCTGAGCTGGTCAAGTGGGGCTGAGCGAAGGTGCAGTGGTGCCCCATGGGGAACATTCTGAGCTGTTGTGTGGACCCCAATGCCAGCCCCAAGGTGGGCAGGCGCAAGGGGCCAGTGGAGCCGCACTTTGAGTCTGAGATCTATGGGGCAGTGGCCAAAGATGCGGTGGCAGAAGCACCTGCTCCCCAGAAGACTGAGGAGATTTTCATGAGAACCAGGGATGACCGTCACATTGGTGAGTGCAAAATGCCCCAAGGTGAGGAGGTAGATAAGGTGAGGAGGTAGATGAGGTGCGGACACTGTCTGCCCTTAGGTGAAGCCCTCACTTTTGGAAACCCCAGTGTCCTGGGGGGTTAAGGATCCTTCCTGCCAGGGCCTGGCTTTCTCAGGGCTGGGCACATGTAGGAGGGATTTGATTCTGACCGAGCTTCACTTTCCCACACTTATCCCTTCCCTGTCTCCTAAGGTCATTGTCTTTCCCTCTCTAACCTAACACCCAGTTCTTGGCCTCTTTTATTCCAAATCCCATTCTGGACCCTTCCTGTTAGTAGGTCTATACCTTGTCCCATGGGACTTTATCAGGACATTTCTGGTATATTCACTCCCTTTTCTCAAAATTCAAACACACCAGCATCAGAGCATCTGTCCCATCTCCCTGTCCTCGCTGTGATTGGTACCTGAATGAAGGAGACGGGTAAGAACTGATTCTTCCTCACACCAGTGAAGGTAGGGACACTCTAGCAGTTCAGACCCAAACACTTGAGGACTTCTTAGGTAAATTCAAGTAGAGGTTGTCATAGGAGTTCATATGGTATTCTTATGTTACCTCTGTAGAAGCTGATTTACTCTTCCAACTGTAATTTGAGTGCAGAAAGAGAGAACATTGCGGGAGGGGGGCTTTACATAACTGAGAACCATGTCAGATGTGCAGGAAAGGCTTCTCTTTACCTCACTGTTTACTCACAGAGTTCTGGCTACTTCATGTTTCCCACTTTGACAAATACATCTCTAGCCCTGCTCCTGTCACTTGCCAGCCTTTATCTTGCCTGTTCTAAAGGACAGGTGAGGTAGGTAGCACGTGAGATCAGATGTTGGTCCAAAGTTTGAAAAGAGGAAACATGAATGGAAGGTTTAATGAGGAAGGTAAAGCTTTGGGAGTTGAAGTGGCAGACCCGCCAGCTCAGGAGTGTCTGTGGCCTCCCCTTCTCCTTTCCTGCCCCTCCTGCCAGTAGAATCTTGCTCAACTGGTAAGAATGTGAAAGGGAAAGGAACCTGCTGAAGAGAAGAGAGAAAATATTTTATTTTCACCCCTAGGATTTTGGAAAGCATAAAAATAGTCACGGCTATCAAGTTGGTTCTTGTTGAAAATTACCTTTGTTTTTCTTTTTGAAGTGCTGGGGATTGAATACGAGGCCTTTGCACCTAGTTCTAGCCCTAGCCCTTTGTAAAAAAGTGTGTTTTGAGGCTGGGTCTCTCTCCATCACTAAGTTTCCCAGGCTGGCCTTCAACTTGGAATCCTCTTACCTTCTCTTCCCAGAGAGTTGGACTTATAGGATAAAACCACCTCCTGTGAAGTGGAAAACATGGTATCAGAGAGATGTATGTGTCCAAGATGGCAGAGTTTATTTCATTACTGCACAGGAAATGTCTTACAGGTCTTTATTTTTACTTTATTGGGCTCTTGGTTTGTGAGTCTAATTAGGCCTCATAATCAACCTGCCTTTGTAACTTTTAAGAATATTAAAATCACTAAAGAATGAATAAATATATGAATTACACCTTTAAATGGAAAGCATGTAAGTACTTTTGAACACATACACTCTGCTTCTTGATATAAAGTAACCCTCTGATTTTACACAAAAATTAGAGGGGTAACATATTGCAAACATGTCCTAATAAAAAGGGGGAAAGCATAAACAGGACCTTTTATAATTCTTTATGCTTTCCAACATGGTCTCATGTGTTGTGCATGTCATTTGGGCCTTCCAAATGCAAAGGAAATACTATATGTGTGTATACTCTCTCTGTATTACAGATTAAGAAACAAAGTTAGGAACTGACTAAAGCAATTTCTGGCTAACTCCTAGCTCAGCCTGACGTGGAAGTGTTACATAGGCCAAATTCAGTACTTGAGAAAAACATTTTCTGAATGCATCTTATGTTGCATCCATAACTAGACCTTTCCTTCAGAACTTACTCCCTTACTTAGTTCCATTTAGGTTTTTGTACAACTCAGGGGCAACAGTTACCTCTCTGTGCCATGTGTGCACATTCATTCTAATGGATAAGAATAAAAGTGAAGTAACAAATGGCCTAAATGTACTAGTGAGGTCAACGGGCTTGTTCTGGGAACTGCCTTGAAGGTGAGAATGCTGTGGACAGTGGAATGTTAGGAGAAGCTGGGAAGAGGGCAGCAAGTGTAGGAGAAAGATAAGCAGCAGTAGGCCTGAGGTACTGAAAAGTACTCTGTGAACAGTCTGATATTATACGTTTATGACATGAGGGTTAAATTTTCATTTCCAATTTCCATTTCTCTTTTATTTTTTTCCCATTTACTTTATTGGTACATCTTAGGCATACGATACAGTTACATTCGTCATTAGGAACTTGTTCCATTACATGATGTATCTTGGTTCTTATCTTTTCCCCATACCCCTGCCCTCCCTTCTACCATTTGTCTTTTATAATTGAATGTGTAGGGGCAGGGAGGTACCTCACTTGTAGGCCACTTCTGCAGCATGCATAGAGCACAGGTTGGATTCCCAGTACTGCACGGAAGGTAAAATGTTGCCATTCACTAAAGTGATGAGAATCCTCAGCTTCAGTGTTTAGTTATTATTCTTAAATTTGCGTAGAAAGAGTGGCAGACACCAAATGTACAGTATAGGTACATCAGAAGCCTGCTTTTTGTCATATTTCAGATAATGTTATATCAGTTTCCCTGGAAACTACAAAATGCCCACTTAACTATAAAGAACTTAGAATGAAGAGTTGGATTTCTACATAAACTATGGTCTGCTTTGTTTTTCTCTCCCCAGTCATTTCAGAATGACATTTCTTTCCTAAGAACCTAGGGTAGACAGATACACTCAAAAGGATTTTCTGTTACTTTGCATTTAGCAGGTTAAGTAAGACCATCATTTATTCACAGGTCCGTTATGACTTGGTACAGTATCTTTAAAATATAATCATACAGTTCCATTAAAGGTTTGTTTGTGGGGACACAGATAAAAATATTTTGTTGACTAATGAATTGTTTCTCCCTACTATACAATTCAGATGGTGTGTTTTGTCTTGGAATTTAAGTCTACAAGATGAATTATTTCATATTAAAGATATTTTAATATTAAATGTTCCTATGTCATCTTGTAGTTACCTCTGATTTTTTGATGGACATTAGCGGTGTTTTTGTTCCCCCACTAAGTTTATTGGTACATTTTAGGCATAAAATACAGTTACATACATCACTGGGGTCTTGTACCATTACATGAATATCTCGGTTCTTATTTGTTTCCCCTTCCTCTGCCCTCCCTTCACTCCCTCCACCCTTCCCTATTTGCAAAGACTTTGTTTCCATTTTTTTCCTTTTCTCATATTTTTTCTTTTCCCTTCTTTCCTTTCCCCTA
>NW_004624768.1:21411795-21433851 GCF_000247695.1 Heterocephalus glaber
GATAAATGTAATACACTGTATTAATAGAGCCAAGGACAAAAACCATATGATCACCTCAATAGATACAGAAAAAGCATTAAACAGAATCCAACACATATTCATGATAAAAACCTAACAGAAAATTGGAATACACGGTCTCTATCTCAACCTGATAAAACCCACCTATGAAAAGCCAAAAGCCAATTATCATATCAAATGGACAAAAACTGAAATCCTTCACACAAAGATCAGGAATAAGACACAGATGTCCACTATCACCATTCAATATAGTTTTGGAAACATTAGTCACAGCAATAAGACAAGAGAAAGAAATAAAACGAGTAAGGGTAGGAAATGAAGAAATCAAATTGTCATTATTTGCAGATGACAAGATACTTTATGTAGAAGACCCCAAGAACTCCACCAAAAGACTTGTAGACTTAATAACCAAATTCAGTAAAGTAGCTGGATACAAAGTCAGCACACAAAAATCAATAGCTTTCGCATACACAAACAACAGACTCACTGAGAAATTGGGCAAACAATTTCTCTCACAATAGCATCCAAAATATTGACATACCTAGGCATCAACCTAATGAAAGAAATCAAAGACCTCTACTCTGAAAACTATACCACTCTGAAAAAAGAGATCACAAATTCAATGCAATCTCAATTGAAATTCCAGCACCATATTTCACACAGCTTGAGAAAGCAACCCAAAAATTCAGGAACAAGAGCAGACCTAGAATAGCCAAAGCAAACTTAGGCAACAAAGACAAGTTAAGTGGGTATCACAATCCCCAATATGAAACTATACTACAAAGCTACTGTGATAGAAGCAATATGGTCCTGGCAAAGAAACAAACCAGAGGACCAGTGGAACAGATTACAAGATGCAGAAACAACTCCAGACACACTCGGCCACCTCATCTTTGACAAAGGAGCCAAACACCCTCACTGGAGGAAGATGGCCTCTTTAATAAATGGTGTTGGAAAAATTGGGTTTCAACTTGCCAAAGATTCAAACTACACCTATATCTCTCACCATACACTAAACTAAACTCTAAATGCATTAAAGATCTAATTATTAACACAGAAACACTAAACTCACCACAAGAGAGGTTAGGTAGAACTCTTGAAGACACTGGTGTAGGAAAAAATTTTATGAATGAAAACCTCAGCTGCAGGTGAACTCGCACAAACAATCAACAAGTGGAATAGCTTCTTACTAAAAAGCTTCTGTACAGCAAGGGAAACCACCAATGGCATGAAGAGACAACCCACAATGTGGGAAAAAAATTTTAGCAGCTGTTCCTCAGACAAAGGTCTACTGTCTAGAATATATAAGAACTTTAAAAAATCAGACCTCCCAAATTTAAAGACCCAATCCAAAAATGGGCATGATAGTTCTTTCCAAAATTGAACAGACATTTCTCAGACAAAGAAATACAAATAGCAAGTAAACGTATGAAAAAATGTTCAGCATCACTGGTCATTCGAGAGATGCAAAAGAAAGCAAATTTGAGATTCCACTTCACCCCAGAAAGAATGGCTGCTATCATGAAATCAGCCAATAACAAATGCTAGCAGGGCTGCAGAGAAAAAGGAACCCTGGTCCACTGCTGGTGGGAGTGTAGACTGGTGCAACCACTGTGGAAATCAGTATGGAGATACGGCAAAGAACTAGGATTGGAACTCCCATTTGACCCAGATATTCCCCTGCTGGGTATCTTCCCCCCAAATTTAAAAGAATCATACCACAGCGATATATGTGCACCCATGTTCATAGAGGCAGTTTGTAATAGCTAAAAGTTGGAAACAGCCCAATTGCCCATCAACTGGAGACTGGATGAAGAAAATGTGGATTTTAAAAAAATAAAATAGAGTATTACTCAGCCGTAAAGAATGAGAAATTAGAATGAGAAATCATAGCTAAATGCATGCATATTGAGGCAATACTCTTCAGTGAAATAAATAGGACACGTGTAAATAGCGAAGGTTCTCGGGTGGGACAAACTGAAAGAGTAAATAAGGACTAAAAGGTATCATAGATAATGTCACTGGGAAGAAAAGGGGCATAGGGGAAGGGGAAGTGGGAGGGGTAGAGGAAAGGAAAGAAGGGAATCGAATTAATATGATAAAATGAAAAGATGGAAACAAAGTCTTTGTAAATAGGCAGGGGTTGAGGGGTTTAAGAGGGGGTAGGGGAATGGGGAAAAAAGAAGAACCAAGATAGCTTATATAAAGGTACAAATTTCCAATGATGAATGTCATTATACTGTATACCTAAAATGTACCAATAAAATTAATTTTAAAAAGAACTATTGGATTTCAGTAATATCCTATGTATAGAAACCTGAGAATACTGCCATTTAACATTCTATTAGCAATTTGGTTTCCACACCCTATAATATCCAAGAGAACTTAGCCACTTTTAATGTTGTGAGTAACGAAGGAAAAACAATTTTTAGCGATTCTATTTGTTCTTCCAACTTGTTCTTGAATTTACAGATTTGTATCCTCCAAGTTTTCTTTTTAAATTTTTGAATATTTCAAAACATTTCTTAGGAACTGACATACTGTGGAAATCACACTCATTCTACATTTTTCCCTTATGAATTAAATCAGTGTTTATCCTTACAATCAATATAGTAAGAACAAAGTGATCAGTCATTTAAATTTAGCCATTGATACTGAAAGAGTACAAGTGAAGGAACATACTGCAATACTATCTAGATTAAGAATTTCTGAATTTGAGTGGCTGGTCTCCTATATTAAAGAAACCTTGCCAGTATTTGGGCTATTTCTAATGAAATATATGCTTGAGAATAGCACGTTAATGTCAAATTGTGTGGCTTGTTTTAGGTGACTCTCTCTACAGCAACTCCAACTTCAGTTCCTGCACCTTCACTGCTTTACCATTACTGCCTGCAAACTTCAAACACCTGATGTTCTAATTCTGTACTATTCCTGTCACTGATTTCTCTTTGGTATATGTTACCTGATTTCTTGTGTGCTTTCCTTATTCACACATACTATCTATCTATGTTATGTTCAGGTGAAAACAGAGGCTAAGCAAAACATGTTAATTATTAATTACTAAACCTAAGCAGAGGCCCTGGATCAAGCCAGCTTTAATGGGGTCAGTTTGAAAATATCTTAAAACCCATCAGGAATGACACAAAATATTTAAATTCTGGAGAGATGTGATGTTATGTGAACAGAGAAGTGGTAACAAACAAACCAGCTGTATTTTAATCAAAATACTTTATTAACTTTTAAAAAATACAGACAAGAGGAAGAAACATAACTAAGTGGTAGCATTGTTTTTCAAAATAAAATTGCTATTAACACTCAGATCTCCAAACTTGAAATTCCATAAACAATTTCGAGGTGGTAGACTGTATTATTTCACATGCCACTGCTTATCTCTTATGTCTTTTCAAAAAACACGGTGGAACCTGCAATATGCAAGGTTGTGTGAGGCCCTGCTACACTATGAGGAACTACTGCCGGGCTGGAAGTGCTTTGTTACAGACAAGATTCCTAGGATTACATTTGAGATGGAAGAAAAATAGATCTCACAGGGCAAGAACACTAATCAGTATTAGTATTTCAAATGTAGGTAACATCGTTGTAAACTTCTTCAAATCACTTAATCTCTGCCCTTTAAAGCCTTCAGTAACATTCCTAAGGTTCACATAAGTTCCCTCTTAAATAGGAGGACTTGAAATGGGGCATCTAGAGCCAGGTTAACATGTAGGGTAGACTTCAAAAGAAGCTTTCCTATCACTTGCTGCTATTGGGGTCCAATTCCTTTTTATAACACGTGACTTAACACTGCTCTTAATAATCTTCCTTTACCAAATCTAGAGAAAAGAAATTTAGGTGATCGAAGTAGATAGTACATAGCTCTCAAAGAACTATTTAAAAACAGGAGGGAAATTCTGTGGCAATACAAAGCATCCCAAAAGTCTTAGTGTAATTTTAAGCTTTGATACCAAGAGAAGTACAGGAGCTGCAATGTTAGAGCATCTGAAAGTTTTAATTTTTACAATGTGGAATAGTAAGCTTTTAATTGCAATTTTTGTTCCAGTTCCTCTTTCTTCTATTCCCTTTAAGAGACACTAAGAAAAAAGTAAAAATAAAACCTTAATATTCCAAATTTGCAAAACTGAAATTCTCAAATGATGTTTTGTAAAAGTTTGCAGCTTTGGCTGCAATGCCCTGGGAGGCAGTAGCACAGTAATGTAAGGCTTAAAACTACACTGAAAGTTTTGGGACACCTTGTAAGTTATTATCTTCTGGTTATCACTAGACCACCATGCTGGTTTGCGTTATGAAAACATCTTCTATTATGTTTATTTAGCAAGGGGAAAATGACTAGAAAACACGAAGGACCATTAAGAGTTCACAAGATGCAGCATGGACCCGATAGAGGTAGACAGTCCATAACTGAGCCTTTCTCTTTGTGACCACCAACATGCCCCAATGGTATTAAGTAGTGCTTGCAAAGGACATGAGTGGCAAGTGTTCTGCAGCAGCTTTTCTGTGTAAACTGGTTGACAATAATAACTAGCAACCCAATGACACCACAGGAAGGAAGAACCTTCAATACCTGACAGCGCAACAGTCTACTCCTCAGGGGCTTTGTGAGTATGAACATGCCCATGTGTGGGGCTTGGTGGGTGTCTCAGTGGTAGAGACCCTCGATTTTTTTCCCAGGAATATAAAAGATCCCCATATTTTTGTTGGTGGTGGTTTTTTTTTTTTTTTTTTTTTGATTTTGGACCGGAGACTGGACTCAGGCGCAGGAACGACTGAGCTAAATCCCTGGCCCTAGAACCCCATATTTTAATGGCAATACTGCACAATCCTATAGGCACACGTAGCCATATTGCGGGCAAAACAATTATATGGGTACTATTGTTAAAATCTAACTTTAAAACTTTAAATTAATTTTAATTTAAATTATTTCAAAAGCCTCACAGAGCTCACAGGCATTGGCCTGCGAAGTAAGCAAATGCCTCTGTGTCAGCTCGGAGCTTCTGCTTTGCAGTCCTTGCAACTCTGCTCACGTCAATGAGGACAGGAAGTGTGTTGCTGCTTTGACAAGGCCTCTTTCTTTCCCATCCAGTGCAAATGTCACTGTCTAAGAGTTGCTTGAATTCAAGGTGTTTTTGGTGAAAATATTAACTTGGCTGGGGTTTTTTGTTTGTTTTGCAAGAGAGGTGGTTTTCTCCAACTTTTGAAAATGAGGGGTTCGTGATGTCTCAGGTCCCATTTCTCCCTTTTAAGAGAGGATGATATTAGACACAAAAACCAACACAATTGCCATCACTGGATGATCTTCTCACAGCTGCTCTGCACAAGTCATTCTCTTCACAAAATTGTGACTTGACCTAGGAAAGTCAATTAAACCAATTACAGGTAGAATTGTTTCAAAGATTGCGGCCCTAAAGAGAAAAATGTCTCAGGTCTGATATTCAGTCATGCTGCAGATTAATTTAAATACTTCGTGGTCAGTGCTGCTTGGGCTGTCTGAGACTTGCAGTGCCACGTTGGCAAGTGCTACTTTCTACCAATTCACTACCATCCTTAAAGGAGGAAGATCAGATTACCAAAACAGGGGAACTTTGTTAAGTTACAGTCTTTAAAAAAACTAAGTCTGTAAAGATGTCAAAGGCTTTGTGATACAGGCTCATAACAGCAACATATGTTACCTTTGCAACTGTTCATTAAGAATGATAAATTAAACATGTGCAAAACACTGGCTCACTCTTTCAGCTCTACCCACTCTTCAATAGCTATTACAAACTCTAAGCTACTTCTGCGGAGGGAGGTGTGTACTGCCCTACGATAGGGCAGGACAGTTCTACGATTGAAGCATTAAAAGGCTCTCTGTCAAATGCATATGGGTTAGGGAGAAAAACACAATATTGTAAAATGTCAACCAAGGCACCACAGAAAGTGACATTTGCATGTACAGGTCCATTTCTGGTGTAAATTATTTTAGCATATACTCAGCAAAAAAAAAAAGCCATGTATGTTATATTTCCCCATGTCAGCTACCACATCCATTGAAAAGCTACATTCTTCCAACCTCCAGAATTTGAAAGGCATACATCACACATCATACGTGCTAAGTGTAGGCCTCTCGCATCAGTCACTATAGTCAAGATGCTGGCTTTGGTGGTTCACAGAAAACCTCACTTAGCGAAAGCCCAGTCTTACCTCTAGGTCTTGTGCTCTTTCTTTGGTAAGAGGCACACGCATGCAGCACAGGCTGCTGTCAAACACTAAAGTGCGAAGGTCAAAGTAGTATTTGGCATAAACACTGACAGGCACTTTAACATTAAACTTAAGCAGGTCCAAGTAATGCCTTTCCAACTCATTTCTGGGGAGGAAGAACACAACAAAACAAATACAGGACAATTTTAGTCAAATGGGCCATCTTCAAAAATGTGATTTTGAGCTTCTAAGATGGCTGTAAATTCTATTTTGAGACCTCAGCAAGCTACCCAACTGGAAGAAAATACTCATGTTCCAACAAGCCACAGCTATTTTCGGTCCTTTCTTTATCCCAGCACTTTTGTGTTAGGGTGAAGGCCAAATTTATGGCCTGTTCACTCCCGCCTGTTGCTGGCTCCAGCCCATTCTTCAGAGTCCATCAATGCGTCTGTGTGACTCACACTCCACACACTCACAAGGCCACACTACAGTGAGCACACCAAAGAAGTGATGACATTTTCAATGGGCTCATAAGAGGAAGGGCTTAGAGAAATAGAGAGGCACCAACCAAGGAACCACTTACTCCTCTCTGAGGGGAAAACCTCTTCAGGCAAAAAGCAATCACCATAAATGAAGAAAAAAACAATCTGTGCTATATGGGAAAGGAAATCACTTCCCCCACCCCAAAATATAAGGCTATGTGAAAGGGCAACTCATTTATTACTAGGGTGACAAACTGTGACCCTGACAATCAAGATACTCATTTTAAACTTCAGAAGGTAGAAAGATCAAAGACAGCAGTCTCGGCTAGACTAAATCCACTTTAGCACATGATTTCTGGCAGAGCACAGGACTCACACTCTTGTTTCTGTGTTGGGAAACCCCAAGATGATCAGCATCTGCTACCCCTCCCCAGAATAAAGTGTACATGCATGTGCGCGCACGCGCACACACACACACACACACACACACACACACACACACACAGAGTCCTGTACAGTGGAAAAAGAAATGACTGGGAGCAGTCCTCTCCTGTGTGACTATGCAGCAGCCTGTGTGCATTCAATACACAGAGTACGAGAGCCCATCATACCAATTTCTACACACATGCAGCACTCCTAGTCAGAAAAAGGCAGGCCCGGGGATCTGGAACCTTTCCTGTTGTATGTCCTGGTTATGCTACGAACACCCGTTCAGATGAAACTCTGACAATGTGTGTCTCAGGCTGAAGCTATTCTGCATAGTCCACTGGCCCTAAGACCTTAACACTGGCCAAACATTTCTTTCAAAAGCCAGACACAACAGCCCTGAAAAGGGATTGGACCTCATAGCTTTTAAAAAGCCATAAAGACATGTACTGTACTATGTTGTTCTGGTGCTTGTAAGATATTTGGCAAAAACCATGAGAAAACATTTCACCTTACCAAGCATATCAATAAAATAATATTCCAATAAAACCAACAACTAATGATGGAAAATATGAATACTTATACTATACATGAGCAGAAAGTAATAATTTTGTTCCTATTTCCATTTTCTGTATAATGTAATATTTTAAAATATTTCTTAAATTGCATACTGTATGGGAGCAAATGAACTAGAACATGCTTAGAAAATTCACCAAACCCTTTCAAACCCACATGTCCTTAAGTGTAACATCCTTGAAGATCCGGCAGAACTCCACGTTCCAGAGAATCGCATTATCCCAGTACTTGCAGGCAAGAAGAATGGCCCCCAGGACGATCCTCCTCCAGTGAGTGGGACAGATGTCAATCTCAGCATACGATAAAAGCCTTTCTAAGAAGACTTGCAAAGAGGAGAGCACTGTTCTGTGATTTCAGTCCTGCGTAAGTGCTGTGCTAAGAACTGTCAGGAGTGACGGGTTTCTTCTGTGCCTGAACAGATAGAAAGTGCCTCTTACTTTTGAGTGCTACAGAGATTTTGCTCAGCTGAACAAGAGGTGAGGTCCCAGTTGGAAATGAGACACCTCTGCTGGCCATGTACATTTCCTGTCCAATTCTGGTGACTGGAATGACTGCACATCTCAGCCAAGCTCATCCAGCAGAGTGGCACTGTTATCACCTTCACACTCATGAAGGGCACAGACACAGGCCTGGTAAAATTACAGCTACAGTTTAGCAGGCTAACAAAGCTTTTCTAAGAACTGCTGCTACTGTCATCCTGGGCAGCGTCACGAGCGGATACCAGTGGTCAGCAGGGATGGACTGACACCCAATAAGCCAAGGGACAGAGAACAGAAGGCAGTGAACTGTCCAGGAAACACAGCCTGGGACCTGGCTTGATCTGCACAGAATCAGTCTCCGTGGCTCACATGGCCTTGTTATTTTCTCCTTTCCACCCCGCAGCCTGTGTAAGGGTTCATGGTGTTAAGTGGATGTGTGGGGGGAAAACTCTCTGTTTACCGTGACCATCAATAGCAGTTGTCTTGTGATGAGAAAAGGAAAGGCAAATTTTTAAAGATTATCTGACCCAAATGTTTTTTACTTTCCTCCGATAGGCTTCTCTTCATGAAGTTCTCATGATAATTTCAGGAATCTACTTTCCTTTGAAAAAAGACTTTGCTCTGTGTACAAGTCCAATTTCTAAGCATGCAAGATAAATAAGAAACATCTTACCAAAGCTGTTATTGCACATTCAGTTGGTAACCGTGCGGCATTAAAAATAATAGCAAAAAATCTGTAAATATATATGTGTTCATAATCTTGCTTGAAGCAGTCCTCTGCAAGTTTCTCTCTCTGAAAAGAGAAATGATGTGATATAAGTATTCACTGAAGAAAGCTTTTAAGTACTCTTAAGACAGCAGTCTTCACCTTGTGCTCACGTGTTCCTTAAAATAATCTCAATTGGATTGCATGTCTTTTAGTCTTCAACAAGAAACACTGGGATTTTTTACTGAGCACACTGGCACTTCGGTCAGTGATGATTACATGGACAACAAAACAGCGGCCCCATCGGCTACCACCTAGTGCACCACAGCCATCTTCCTTATGTAAGTGCACTCTCTGAGGTTTGCACAAAGGTGGGATCACTATCAATGCATCTCTCAGAACTCCAGGGTAAGCAACACAGGAGTACACAAGCTCAGAAAATCCAAATTGCTTTCTACTTTACCTCTACAGAATTCTCAAATTCATTTTTTCAGAGCCTTGAAAGCCCCTCTTTTTCTAAGAAGATTCTGCATATTGTGACATGGGAAAGGACATGATTTAAATTGAAATAGGAGGGAGCGATATAATTCTGGGCATGAATGTCTAAGGAAAATAGGAGGAAAGAAACAAAACTCTGTGAGAGAAAAAATTATAAACTCAAAAAAACATGATACTTACTATGAGTGGATGCAATCGCTCATCAAAAATATCCAGGCATCTGTTTCCATCTTTATAAAAGAAGAAAGTGCTTCTAAGTGCAGTCATGTATATCTTAGCAAAACATCTGCTAGGCACAGAGGAGGATGGAGGGAGAGGCCTAGCCTACAACACACCAAGCAGTTTGACAAATTCTTCTCCTGGATTTTGGCCTGAAGACTTCTTTTTATGCAGTTCATGAAGTTCTGTGAAGCCTTTTCTATGAGGACCAGCTAAAGGTGCCTGTTAGTAATGACTTCCCAACAAGCAATGCTAGTAAACCAACAGTGGTGGGGAATTAAGTCTATAAATCTAACAGATGTGAGTGAGATTCAGATTTCTCAGTTTTTTCCTCTCTTCAGTGCTCTATATTTTCATCACATATTTCTTGTTCCTGTTGAGTTTAAATCATAGCTCCCTTTCTATATAATAACAGTCTTTTCATTAAACTAACAAATTCTGCTTCCTTAATGCAGTGGTTCTCTGTGGTCTCTGGAGATTCCCCAGGCTCTTTTTCAGGAGGCTCAGATATCAAACAGTTCTTACAAAAACATGAGGACATTACTTGTGTTCTCACTGCTGGACACTTGTAATGCTTGTATATAAGTAAAACTGCTGATTTCTCAGCATGCATCAAGCCTGTAGTACAAAATTATACCAGCACTCTCTATTTTTCACTGCCACTTGCGGTTGTTTTAAAAAGCCTCTTTCTCTTATTGTTGTCCTTGATGAAGCAGTGCACACTAATGTTAAATCTTGCCCTTCTTTTTAATATTCTGAATAAGTGAGAAGTCTACATAAAACATTTCTGCATTGTGAGCATGGGCTGTGTTCGGAAAAAGCACTTGTGATTTAATTGTGAGATGAACAGGCTGCTTATCATAGAACAACATTGTTATATGAAACTAGAAATATCAACAATGAACAAAGTGGGCCTTTTCTTAGAGCGACAATAGACAAGTGTTTGTTGCCAATGACAAATTTTAAGCCATGAAACTAAAAGTCAAGCATTTGGAAAAAGTGTACCTTCTGCTGTGCATGTGACAGCTTCTCAGTACTTGAAGACTTTTTGGTTAAGACTGGTGATGATACTAACAAAAGTGTTTTGCATATTATAAAGAAATGTCAACCAGTATTTTCCAAGCTGACAAACGCATATTATAAATACTGTATTGGTAAAAAAAAGTCTATCCATTGTATAAGATGCACTAATGAGTATTAATGTCAGTTTCTGAGATGCCATGTAAAATCCCAGTATACTCAATTTGAGACACTAATATTGTGGTGTTTAATGTAATGTTAAACACCGTCCACAATTACAGGAGATTTTTAAAGATACACATGTCCAACTATATATCTCCACGAGATTATGCTGTCCTCATATTGCTTCCTCAAAAGCAATACGAACCAAGAAACAGGAGAATCTAGTTGTGTTCTATCCAGTCAAATAAAGAGATGTGCATACCTGTAAACAGAGACATACTTTTCACCCAATGAAAAAAGGAACAAAACTGGAAAATGTCATGGAAGATAGTTATTTTTTGGTATTTATATTAACAAGGTGTTCCATAGTCAGGAGCGATCTTGTCCAACAGTGGACATTTCTGGTTGTCACAACACAGGGAGAAATCTCCTGGCATCTATGAGGCAGAGGACAGGGATCCTGTGCTGCAGAGGATGGCCCCCCACCAGAAAGAATTATCTATCACAGAATATCAACAGGTCCAGTATTGAGAAACCCTCAGTTAATACCTCCCCTTGCACATACAGGTGTGCACACACAAAGACATACACATTTAACTTTCAATTTTGATTTCTAAAACAGGAAATATATAAGTGATCTATAGAAGTAATTATTCTCTGGGATTTTAAGAGAATATTTTTTAACAATCCGAATTGCAACAACAAAAAATCTAAAATGATTTATTTCCATATGTCACTAAAAGCACACTTCGACTTATAATGTCTGCGGTCATGACCTAATACTATACCTACTTGGTATCATGCAAATTGACAGGAATAGTAAGACGGGTTTTTAAGAGCTCATCTGTTCTTTATGAGATTATATACTGCTATGCTCACACTGTGGAAGGAAAAAAAATTTGTAATGACTGAGTTTATCATTTGTTGAAACTGAAGACCAATTTTCAAGGGAGGACCTCCCACAGCCTTGAAGTCCTCCGCTTTCAGAACACTACAGATGTGCACTTTCCCTTGTTTTCATTTTTCAGCTTTTAGCGAACATAGACTCCAAGTGCTAGGCAATGTGCTGATAGAACACCTTTGTCTTGATTACACGTTATTACATCTCTCCCTGTCATTTGGGTTTCTACCCATATACCCTCACACCCTAGGAGCAAAGTTCTACATATCTGCCCACGTGCTTAAATGGAAACGATACTATCATTTTTTAAAAGTGGGAAGGCCATGCATTCATTTTAGCTGATTTACTACATTACTCACCTGCTCATCATTTTTCATTATTTCTCTAAGAGGAAATAATAAAAGTACCGTATACTAAATAAAAGAAATCCACATTTCCAAGACTATAAAACTTATTAGTAAATACAAGTTCCCACCAAACTTATGATCTCTATAGCTCTCCTGAAATAATCAGTGATAATAACGCAGCATGAGTCTACATCGTATAATACTCATGGCAAGTATTTCCAAATAAGTTTAACTGAAATACTAATAAGCAGACAACTCTTCAGATAATAAATACATCACTGTATTTGCAAATTATGCACAGCTGGTGTATATTAGGGAACACATGGGTTCTCTTAGGTGAATTATATGCTTCTACTCAACCTCACTGTCTAAAATGAAGCTTAACATCACGGAGGGAAGGCAAATCTGAATTTTCTAAGAAGTCTAGTCAGTGTTTTAACATTTTTATTATTGTTTCAAACAGTTTTATTACCAAATCAAGTTTAATCACTGACTGACATCATACACTGAAAATGCTCACTGAACCTTACTCACAATTTTATCCTAAAACCCACTGTTGCAGACGAAGGAACCACGGCGTGCCTAAAGTCCCACCAAACAGTCAGCAGCAGTTCTTCTCCTGTGTTCTTCGTAAGCAGTGCTTCCCAAAGGTTCCTGCACAGGGGAATCAGCCTAGGAGCTTAAAAACCATCCTGAATTCTACCTCAAAGCGGTCTGATTAAGTGGCACAGGGTATGGTTTGGGTATAAAGAGTGTTGTAAAAGTTCCCCAGGTGCTTCCAATGTGCACCAAAGTTTGGGAAGACTTCACAGGGTCAGAATCCCTGGGGATGCTTTTGTCTATATCATCACACCTCACCTTCCCTCCTGATTCCTTAAAATGCTCATGAGTGCCTATAGATAGGAGGGAAGGTGAAGGTGGTGAAAACGCATGTGCTTGCAGATACAATTTTTTTTCTTTTTTGTACCGGGGATCGAACTCAGGACCTTGCACTTATGAGGCAGGGGCCAGAACCACTGAGCTAAATCTCCGGCCCTGCAGATACATTTTGAAAAAGTTGCAGAAGTGATTCTAATAAGGCTTACCCTTCTTACTGAGAACAATGGGCTATTAGCCCATGATAAATATTTTAAACTATTTTGATAGAAGCCTCTTTCTGTTACTTAATGAACTTTCATTTCAAAATTAGTGTAGAAAATGATTATTTTAAAAATGAAATGCAAGCTTTCTAAAACTTATGGTACTTTGAAAAGCAGAATTTTATAAATTAGACTCACATGGGGAGAAAAATAAGCATGACATATACTTTTCTGTTTTTACTCAGCAGTAGCTTTTTAAATTTGAACATTTTCTTAAAGATATCCCATCAGTATAGTTAACAAATAGTTACACCTATGATCCGCTCAGATTGGAGCTCAAGAGCAATGAAGACAAAGGCTACTGCTGGCTCACGTGCTCACAGGCACCATGACCTTTCACAGCTGAGTGTGACCATGCTCTCTGTCTATGGAGTGGGTATGAGGTGCAAGTTTTAGCACCTTAAAGGGAGAAAGAAACAGCTTGGTATGCAGTATATGGTTTTGTCCTCAGCGTCAGGTTCTGAAAGGTAATACCATGCTGCCTAGAAACAGCTGAGTGACTGCCAATTAAAAGCCACAGGTAAGGTACATTATAGGTAAGAGGTAAATCAGATTAGACATTTAAGAGAACAAGTATATACAGACTGAAGCACAGGGACATTTGTGAAATCCAACTATCTTTTGTCTAGAAGGGATAAATCCCACTGCTAAATCAGATCCCATTTATGCAAAGAACCCAGTTTACATAACTGTTCCCTACCTGGATCGTATCACAGTCGTTGCATACCCGAAAGAGACTGTTAAATAAAATCTAGAGTCTCAATTTGGGTTTTTCTAAGGTACTTTTCTCAACTGCCTGGATTCTAGCAGTTGGCATCTGCCACAGTACAGTCCATAAACAGTTCCCTAATCATGATGTATTTACTGCCCTAGTTCCCATCTGGAGAAAAGTATCTGTAAGGCATTCAGTCTTAGCAGAACAGGTCACTGGGAGTTACAGCACAGAAAAATTATAAACTACTCATGATTTATAGTGCTGATTTTAATAATCTGGAACAAATTAGCTTGGGGCTTACCTTAGGGGACTAGTCTTTCTTTAATTTGAATAATCACATTTTTAATTAATAAATTTCCCTCTAACTCAATGAGTATTTGTTCCCTTTAAACCTAGGAGCACTTTATACAAAGGGATTTTAAATATGGGATGAGGTAATGCAGTCTTTATTTCTCCTGTGGAAAAAAGTAGTGAATATTTTTAGGGCAACTTCATAATTAATTTACTTTATAACAAAGACAGTTCACTTAAACTAATAGTAGCTTCAAGTGAACCAAAAAAAATCTACTTAGTTCACTAATTCCCATAAGGTTCCTTCAGATACCCTGCTGTTATGCAACACCAATTACAAAAATTACTTGAAAACAACATTTTTTGCTTTTGGATCATCTGTGTAATGGATTCAACAGTATAGCCTTCCCCTGGCTACTCTTGGGACAATACTGCAGACCACGAAAACGAATCCATTCTCTGTGCTTCCTATCATACCTCATAAAGCTATGACAAAGATGACCTGTTCTAGGGAGGCTTTCTGCACTCAGAAAAGGAATCTCACATCTTGGAAAATGACAAAGCAGATTTCCAAACTGATCAATACAATAAATGGCTTTTCCCCAACTTTGTTGTACATATTGTTACTTACATTCCAGGACTAAAGTGTAAAAGAAAAACAAACTATCTGTCAAACCCTGTTACCACTATTTCTGTAGCTGATGCTTGAAACAAACAGCACACAAGCCCACTGATTCATTCAAACTGAAAATAAGATTTCTAAGTGTATACTAGGTGTTGTCAGACATAGTTTGTTTTATTAATTTTTTCACTGATCCAATAACTAAATTAAAAGACCTCAAAAGAGATGGTGCCGGTGCCAGTTCCACTTTATCCTGGTACCTGTGGGCCCATGAAGATCATCCAGGTATGCAAAAGAAAAGTGCTTCCAAACAGTTTCTTGTGCTTTTCCTTTAAATTCCACTTCCAATAATACATAGCCTCAGCCAAGTTTTCAAGTCCTAATTCTGTTCTTGAGTTGATTTTGATTGCCACAGTCTCATGGTTCTCAGCAAAGCTTTAGTAGCATTTAAGGTCCTCCGGTATTTGAAGATTCAATGGTGGAAAGAAGGAAAACGCACCGAGTGAAGGAAATACATTCTGAGCCAATGGCCTGCTCTCACACTTCATATTTTAATATAAAATAGTCATACAGCATACTACACATGTCTGCTAGCCGGACACTGTTACTGATGAGCTCTAGACAACAGAAACACCTCTCTCCCAACATCTATAAACAGGAAATGTAATTCCAAACACTATTGGGAAGTTGCTTCACGGTAGGGAAATGTGTTCCAAAAATCTATGTTGGAGAAAGCAAGCAAAGGAGACAGAGCTTTTTTTCCATCACCAAATCTGATCCCACACCTGTTGTAATTAAGTCTTGGACTCTCATTAGTGTTCCTGTTTCAAAGGTATGTTGGCTGCAAATCACTCTGGCTACTGGCTGTTCCTGTGCTGCAGTCTTCTCCCACTAGAAATAAATATTTCTCCAGTCTTCCTTCTGTTGTGACTTCTGCTTCTTCAGTTAAGAGTTAAATAATAATTAATGTTGCCCTAAAGATGAGTTAAAAACCCAAAGTGCAGGCTAGAATCCAGCTATTAAGAGTGTCATGTCTCCGGTAGCTGGTTAATGTCTGTCAAGTTTGGTACCATTCAGAATTGCCCGGATTCTCTCCAAGGAGTCTGCCTGCCAAATTCACTCTAACTGCACCTGTAGGATCTGAGAAAGCTTTACAAAATCTCTCTGGACTTGTTCACTGACATCTAATTCTGTTTGTAATCTCTGAGCTTTGTTCTTCTCTTCAAACATCAGTTGTTCAACAGCAACCTTAGCAGCAGTCTCTTTCTTTAACTGTTCTTCCAAATTGATCTTTATTTCCTGAAGACTGTCAAGCTGCTGAGACTTCTCTCATAATGTGGACTCCAACTGTCCTTTTTCTACTTTTATTCTTTCTAATTCAGCTTTTAAACTGGAAATGGAAGCTATTTCCTCCTTGCAGTTTTCTATTTCTAGCTGCAGAGTTTCTTCAAGATTTTCTTTATACACTGTTCTGCTTGAATCTGTTCTTTTAGGAAAAGTATTTCAGCCTTTAGCTTCTCTTCCATGTGGTCTGCTGCTGTCCTCACATGAATGATGTTCTCACGGTATTTTAATATCAACTCCCAGAGCACCTCTATAGTACCTGGGAGGATGAAGTCTTCTGCTTGCTGTAATGATACGTGCAAATTATGTTTTCCCTGGGGGCTGTCCATTGCCTTTCTGTAATCGCACCAGCTCTTCTGAAACCTGCTCCCGTGACAGCATCAGCACCACCATCTGCTCCTGAACATCCCTCTTTGCTTGGGAAAAACTCTGTTGTAACTCTTCAAGTAAGATCTCGGAAGCTTGGGCTCTCAGGACGCGTGCAGAGATCTGATGACTGGAGTCCTCAGCGCTCTTCTTGATGAAGTCTTCTAGCTCCTGTTTATCTTTCATTGTCTTCTCTAGCTGATCACTAGCTTGCCTTAGCATCACCTGCAGTTTTTTTTACCTGGTCTCTTGTTTCAGTCTCCTGAATCTGAATTCTTTGTAATTGTTTTTTATAATTGGAACACATATCACAACGTCTCCCAAGTTTATTTCCAGCATTATGAACCTCTTTCTGCAGGAGATTCCTCTCCGTCTCACTGAGTAAGTGGTAACCACTGGGAGACACATAAGCACTCTCCATACCCTGGGTAACACTGGAGAGGAGGGATGCTGTCTCTTCCTGTTCTGGTGTCATCTCCTTGATTGCTCCTTCTTGATCTCTGGTTAACATAAACCCGCTTGGCATTTGCAGTGACCCAAGTGATGCAGGATCAAAGTTCTCAGATACTGAATCTCCTACCAGAGGTCCAAAATCCGACTCATCAAGGTTTCCAGCAGATTTTGCTTTGAAGTTATGGCCTAAAGCTTTGGACTGCAGAGAGCCTGAGGTTCCCAAGCTGTCTGTAGACTGTGCTCTCCTGAGCCCATCTTTAAACATGTCATTATCCGATTTACTGAATGGATCTACAGATGGTAACAATAAATCTGCATCTAAGGAATGGACTGAACCATGGGTATTGTCTACATGCTCCTCTTCATTTGATAAGTGGACTGAAGATTCTTCTTGAGTTAAAGCACATACTACTGGTTCTTTGAGTTCTTCTTCAACGTCTGTTTTTTTATGATCTTTTCTCTTACTAAGTTTCTGTTGTTCATCGTCTTCCTGATCTTTCTTCTTCTTCAGTTCTTCAACTTGTCAGAGCTGTTCGGAAGTTAGCACAATCTCCATTCACTGCATGTCTCTCATCAGCAAACGCTGAGATTCCAGAAACTGGTCACTGGCCTTCTGCCATGTATGTTTTAACTGGTTGTGTTGCTGTCGCTCTTGCTCCAAGAGATGGCAAACTTCAGGCAATTCTTTCCGAAGTTTTTCAGCATCTTCCTGAAGAACAGATGTCTGAGTATTCAAAACAGCTACACACATGTCTAGATCAGTCCTACAAGATTTCTCAGCTTCCAGAGAATGATTCAGTTCTTCAACCTTTGAGGCCTCCAACTCTTTAATCTCATCTTCAGTCTCAGTCAGCTTATCTTTCAAAGCTGCAATTTCCTTCTCCATGGGCATCACAACAGACCAGTTTTTCAGCATCTTCTTGGGCCTTTTTCATTTCATTTTCTAAATTTTTATCCTCTTGGACTTCAGACAGCATTCGCCTGAAACCAGCTCTTTCTCTGTCTGCAGATTCTTGATATTGTGCCCACTGTGTTTGCTCCTGCTCCAGCCTGAGGTGAAACTGGTGCTCACAGTCACAAACTGTTTCTTTCCTAACAGCCTGAAGTGAAGCAACTTCTTCCCTCCACTGCCTTTTCACTTCATCCATGACTTCTTGTTGGGTATTTTCAGAAACTGTGGCAATAGCCTTAATATTTTCCATTTCTGCTTGTGCTTCCCACAGCTGTGTTCGAAGGCATCCCAAATCATCCTGTGCAGCTTGTAGCACTGCATTTTTGCCTCTTCAGATCCTCCTCTTTGGCTAAATATAGCTCCTTAAATTTTGCTCTCTTTTGATTAAATTCTTGCTCAAGCTGCTGCAGTGCACGTAAAAATTCTGCATTGATTTTTTTCCAATTCTGCTACTCGTTGCTGAAGAGAAACGTCAGGCTGGGGAGCCGGGCCCAGCTGCGCCTTGGCCGGGAGGCTGGCCACGGGGAGCGGAGTTCGGCTGCCGCGGGCTCAGCTGGCGGAAAAGGCGTCTGCCGACCAAGCCACGGCCTGGCCGCTGCCTCTGCCCTGGGAGGAACCGCTAAGGCAGGAGCCGCGGGCCCCGCCACTGCCGCGGGCAGAGGGCAGAGACAGACCCGAGCGCCGACCTCCACCTCCTCATCCTGACAGCGGGAAATAAGCAATGCTGCGACACATACTTCTTTGAGGAAGGTTACTCTTTAACACTATACTGAATTATATGTTGAAACATCACGATGTTTTTAATTCAAAAGAAGGTGGAAACCATAATCAAAGTAGAGCACATTTCTACTCCTGGATTTATTTAGGGTCTTGGCTGAATACAAACATCCAGTAATTACTTGACCGATGCTATATTTCAAAAGACAAACTGTTCATATTTTGTTGAAATACAATTTGATCTCAACTAGTTTTGTAAGTTTGAGAGAAAAGTTATTTTACCACGAGTGTGAACTTGCAGTTTTAGTAGAAGTAGGAATTACTGTTTATTAGCTAAAAAATAAAAACTGGCACAGTGAAGAAAAAAATTAAGTTCATATGCTAATTACCGTTTTTGACTGAATAGGAAAATTAGGGATGAGAGGTTAACATTCTCAAGAAATATAAATTATGTCCTGAAAACTGTAGGGGCTGTTGTAAGATGTCAGAGAAACATTTAGAGGCCCTTGATCAGCGTATATATGGTTGGCACCAATGTCTTAAGCTGAGCAAAGAGGAGGATAATCATATGGCTGAAATCAGCAGGTGTGGCTGGAATGGGTTAGCAGTAGGAGTCTGGCACTCAGGCCTCTTCCCTCCTGTACTCACCATTCTACTGTTACTCCACGACTAGGCTGGCTGAGCGTGCTGTCATCTAGAAATATCATTGAGCAGGAGCTGTACCTCCTAGTAAGCTGCCCTGGAGGTTCCTGAAGGAAGAGAAAAATAGAAGAAAATGTCACAGTAAGTTAAACCTTAAAACCTGGGGCTTTTCCCTTGGTTTCAATGTCGAATGATAAAGCATTAAGATATTTCTTACACTGAGTAGACTGTTTGGGAGCAGTATCATGTCTGGCTTTACAGGAAACCTTGTTCCCAGGGATGTTTGAGGGATGTTTGATTATAAAATTCTGCCTTTGCTATGGTACTTATCATCAAACCTGACAAGCATTTAGTATGAATCCCTTTGTAAATATAAAACATTTAGGTTGTTAGTGTTTTCCTCTTAAGCAATAAAAAACAGCTGAAAGTTTTCTATTTCTACTACTCAGATATTGAAATAAAATGGAATGGCTTAAGTTAATACTGGCACCAGAGCCAGAGGGCTGCCAAGAGACCATCAGTAAGTGTGCACAGATCCCAGGGAGAAGGAGCCCATGGGGACAACAGCAGTGGGGGTGAGTGCAGGTCCCGGCCAGGCCCCCCCACTCCAGACACCAGAAGCTTTGGCCCACAGGCTTCGGCCAAAGGCCCACCTGGAAAAGTTTTGCAGGTGTGCAGGCAACAGACAGAGGCCTGCCGAGGTACCATCAGTAAATGTGTGCAGATGCCAAGGAGAAGCCCACATGGACCAGACCTGCACGGATGTGCCAAGGCCCCACCCAGGGCTCCACCCAGACAAGTGCTCCAGTGCTCCACTCCAGCACCGTGTAGAGAGAGATCCAGAAGGCCCACATTCGGAACCCAGGAAAATGCACAGTAACGAGCAACAGAGAAAAGGCCTCTCTGAGGCTTGCTGAGAATTGAACCCCACCAGGTGAGCAAAAACTCCCCTCCACAAAGGCATAGTAGGCTGCATCTGTTGAAAGGAGAAGGGAAGTAAAGAAGTCTCAAAACCAGACTTCCAGATCACCTAAGGCAACCCCAAGGGGCAATGAGATGGAACAATCTGGACTCACTGAACTTTCAAGGAAAGAGGATCTGGAAAAAGTGCAATGAGAAATAATTTCTCAGATAACAACAGAGATTGTGCCCATAGTGCAAGACATGATTAATAAATCTAGAGAGGACACACAAAAAATGGAGCAGCTGAGGAACATGATGGCATAACAGCATAGGAAACCAATGGAATCCATAAAATAGATACAAATAGATATCCAGGAGATTAAAAACTCCACTGAAAGTTTACATAGCAGAATGAGCCAATGTAAGGACCGAATAACAGATATAGAAGACAGGATTGCAATTAGTGACAAGGAAAAGAAAAATTTCTTAAAAACAGTAAGGAATCGATCCAACAGCTGCTAGATGATGCAAAGAAGAATAACATAGGACTGACTGGAGTCAGTGAAGAACCAGGAGAGAGTGCAAATGACATAAATAACTGGTCACAGAAGTAATGGCAGAAAACATCTGAAACAGGGGGAAAGGACTTGACCTACAGATAAATGAGGCATATAGGACTCCAACTAGCCATGATAAAAAAAAACAATCTACACCTAGGCATATGATAGCTAAGATTCTGAAAACCCAACAGAAGAACAAGATCTTACAAGCAGTTAAAAAAAGAAACAAATAGTATGCAAAGGAAAGCCCATCGGAATCACAGCTGACTTCTCAGCACAAATCCTGAAGTCAAGAAGAGCCTGGAATGAAGTATTTCAAGCCCTAAAAGAAAACGACCTCCGATCCAGATTTATGTACCCCACAAACCTATCTTTCAACATTGATGGAGAAATAAGATACTTTCGTGACATAGAGCACCTGAGGAACTTCATGAATACCAAACCAGCACTCCAAAAAAAAATTTTTTTTTGGTACTGGAGATCAAACTAGAACCTTGCGTTTGCAAGGCAGGTGCTGTAACCATTGAGCTAAATCCCGGCCCAACTCCAAAAAATTTTAAACAACATCCTAGGAAAAGACAATGGACATCACAACCCCAGGAAGCCCAGCAGAATGAAGCCATCAGGCAAGACAAGAAAGGAAATGCAAAGGGGGAGAATCCAACAAAAAGAAATGTCATGACAAGGATAAGTCAATACATACTGGTTATAACCCTCAGTGTTAATGGCCTCAATTCACCAATCAAAAGAATTAGACTGGCAAAGTGGGTCAAGAAGCAAAATCTAACAATATGCTCCATACAATAAAGGCACCTAATTCAAAACAGAAATTCACAGACTGAAAGTTGAAGGATGGAAAACAATACTCCATGTGACACAAAACCGAGAAAAAGCAGGAGTAACTATCCTATTTACAAATCAAATGGATTTCACAGCAACACAAATTAAAAGAGACAAAGAAGGACACTATATCCTTGTAAAGGGAAAAATCCAAGAGGAAGAGGTGACAATCATAAATATATATACTCGAAATACTAGTGCACGCAACTATATAAAACGAATACTAATGGACATGAAATATCAAACAGGCACTAATACAATAGTAATTGGAGACCTCAATACCCTACTGTCACAAATAGACAGATCAACCACCCTCACTAGAGGAAAGACAGCCTATTTTACAACTGGTGTTGGAAAAACTGGATTTCAACCTGTCAGAGATTAAAACTAGACCCATATCTATCACCATGCACTAAACTAAGATCTAAGTGGATTAAAGATCTAAATATTAAGACAGAAACACTAAACTTGCTGGAAGATAAGTTA
>NW_004624768.1:21444033-21454635 GCF_000247695.1 Heterocephalus glaber
TTTTTTTGATACCGGGGATCGAACTTGGGACCTTGCACTTGTGAGGCAGGTGCCAGAACCACTGAGCTAAATCCCCGGCCCCTTTCCTTAAATTCTTACCGATGTAATCCATTCAAAAATTTGGCCACGTATCATTTTTTTTTTATCACCAACAAAAAGTATTTTACCAAACATTAAGAAAAAGGAGTACAGTTGCAGAAACTTCCTACTGGTCTGATTCTCGTCCAGAAGGAAGCAGGACATAAAGAAATTTATGCTGGTGCAACACATTGGCTAAAGTCCTAGGAAGTATCAGAGGAGTATGTTTACAAAGATTTTCATATTAGGATGAAAAAGTTCTGACTGGTTTAAAATTTCTGGGAATACCATACATCATTGATCTGGTTGTGAGGCTCACTGGCTTACATGGCTGTAGGGAATAAGGTCAAAGTGATGATTCAATTCTCTCTCTCTCCCTCCCTCTCTCTCTCTCTCTCTCTCTCTCTCTCTCTCTCTCTCTCTATATATATATATACACACACACGTGTGTGTGTGTGTCTGTAAGTATATATATATACATGATTTTAAAAGTTTGTTGACATGATAATCTAATTGTATTATAATTCCTATCATTTATCTTTAAAATATGTTCTGTAGAACTTGACCAAAGGCACAAAATAGAATGGAAGAATAAGTAGAAATCCATGACTACTTTTTTCTGGGGTGATTGTGCATGCTTTTTAAAATTGTATAATTCATTTATACAGAGAAATCATTTGACTGATTTATAGTATTTTCTAGTTTTCATTTCCATTGGCAAATACATTTCACATAATAGTCAACACTGACTTGATCATCATTATACAAACTTGTGATGACAAAAGGCTTCAATCCTCCTTCCCCCTTTTAAATACTATAATAACCAGTCTTTTTTTCCACCTTAAGAATAAATCGACCAAAATTGATTTAATACTGTCCAATTCTGAACACATTTCTTTTCAAACCCATTATTTGCAGATATTATAAACCAAAGCAAATAAAAGTTCACATCCCCTTGAGCCTTCTACAACTTACCACAAACCCTCAAGTTGAGCTTTTCCTATCTCCTTTCACACTCTGGCACAGCCAGTGTTATTTACTTGAAGACCAAATGACTTTCTTTCTTCCTCTTTTTTTTCTTCTACTTATTACCAGTCAAGTACCTTCCCTCTTGCTTTTCAGACATTAAAACTTTCTTTTTTTTTTTAAATGCCAAGATAAGAAACAATTTATTATAGACAGAAGGAAAAATTTCTCATCCAAAATATAGAAATCTGTACAACTTTGCCACAATCAATATACATGAACTGTACAAATTTACACCAGTTCATAATTTACCAAATAAAAGATGACTAACAAAGTTCACAAAATAGATGGTGGTTTGTGGAAAAGACTTTTACCCAATTAAGTACAAGGAAAGTTACAAACCAGACCTTCACTTTCTAAAAATAGGATGTTTACTCAGTCTTACAAAACTACAAGCTAGCAAATGTACAGAGCTGGCTGGTGCTAACACAATTCAGACAGTGTCTTCGGAGGGGATCTTTTAAAGTCTGTTGCCACAGCAGATTCTGGTCACTTGCTACTTTCAAAGCCAAAAATACAATACAAGGTCTGACCATTTCCCCAGGTCATGCTTACTAGTTTGTCTTTGTGTACATTTATACATATTTAAGTGCGTGCTAGGTAAAAGTCTTGTAAAATTTCCAGTTCTACCATGTTTAAAACGAACTTTCCTATTGAGCTGCCCAAAAAGGTTATTGGTAACAATTTTCAAGTGTAATAGCGCAAATTCCTCCACAAGATAAGACTGCAGAGAAAAGTGTTCTGAAATATGTATTTTCATTAGAGGGGCTGATGTAAAAATTTAGATGTGTGGGAAAAACTGAAACTACCCTAGGACTTCACTCCCTAGCAAATAGAGATCATATCCTTTGACTCACAGGCTATTAAATCATCGAAAGGTACTGTCCAAACTATGGCACTGTCACTTAGAGAAAAAATTTTGACCACTCTATCTTGTGCCAGATCTTCACAGCTGTGACATGGTTTAAATTCCATAATCCATCCCCCAGAGGAGCCCACCCAAAGCAAAAATCAAATTTATCCATCCATTATAAGAGGATCCATGCAGAGACTATATCCTAACCCGATACAGTCATCATATTGTAGTTTTTGGAAGGGCTTGTTCTGCCCAAGAGAAGTTCCTCCTTACAGCTGATCCTGCTCTCCACTATCTGGACTTCAGTGCTCTTTTGAGTGCCACCTCCTGCCGGCGAGGCTTCGTACAGCACACAGATGGAGCCGTCCTCTCCGATTCTGTAGGACACTTCGTAGGGGTCCACCCAGAGCGTGAGTTCACTCGGGAGAAGCCTGAACAGCTCCTGACTGCTCAGTCCAATCCGCTGTACTGCTTGTCCAATGAGAGGATCCATTTTATGGTTGATGCGAATACAACGGTAACCTGATCCCTTGCACGGCTTTTCTGGAAACCAGCGATGTTATGTTTATAATGTTCTGCCAGCAGCTCCTGCAGGCTCTGGCTGAAGGTCTGCAGCTGCCGTTTGCTCGTGAGCCCCTTGGAGCGGAGGAACTTGGAGATGAAGGACAAGGCGGCGGCGATCTAGCCTATCACGGTGGCGGCCTGAGTGGAAGGGATGCACGGGGCGGCGGGCGGGGCCACCCCGAGCTCCCTCACAGACCAGACGGCTGAGAGGAAGGGGCGGGGCTGAGGGACGCGCGGCTACTTTTTTTTCCTTTTTTTTAAGAGTAAAAAAAAAGTTATTTTCCAGACCGGAGGCGGCAGGAGAGAGGAAAAGAGGAGTGATGGCGGCCGCCTCCGCCTCCAGTTCCTTAGCCTCCGAAGATCCCAAGAGTTGCATTTCCAGCTCCGGGGGGGTGCACACATTAAAACTTTCAATAAAATCCTTGAAGTGATTTTCTTTCAGTAGTCTAAAATATACTGAGTTATTTCATGTGTCTTCACTACCCTGAAATGCTACACTTCAAAAATTACAATTTTCTTAATTGACTCAAAAACAGTATGGCTTGGTTTTACCTGGTAAAGTTAATGTGATTTTAAAACCCACAAATATATATTTATCACACACATATACATACACACATTTTAGTATATGCGCTGCCGAAGCGAGCACAACATACACACGTTTTAATCAGGAAGAGAAATATTTTTTAGACACATGCCAATTTGAAAAGGCACCAGAGTAAAAAACTAAAAGCAAATACTAAAAAACTACTGTACAATAAAAAATTAAATAATTGGGAGCATAAACGAAAGAAAAATGAGGATTATGCAGTGAAAATAAAAGCCTAACATAATATAAAGTAGTCCAGTTAATGGAAAACTTACCTTTATGGTTTTCCAAGGAAGCTACATTTCACTGTAAATTTTGAAGTACTTCAAACATATATTTCATGCAAATTTTAGGTGCCAATATAAAAATTTTAAATTTGGCATGCAAGGCTTAACAGAGAATGCTGGTAGAATTCCAGTATTTAAAAAATTCTGAGTTTTAGCAGATATTGTAAATATTACATTTGATTGTTACTGAAAAGTCATAATGAGTCCAGAATCAGGAAAACCTGTTAATTTCATACATACTTCATCTGATTAAAAATATCAGGGTTGTTCTAAATATGTTCTAAATAATCCAAGATAATATCTTTGAAAAAAGTCTGCAATTTAATTGTAATCTGAATACCGTTAGCTGCCATTAAAAAATAAAATAAAATTTAAAAAGAAAAAGAACCTCAAACCACAAAAAATGTTACAACTGGTAACAAAATAACCCTATGATAGTCTCATTACAAGAAAAACAAAACTGTACACATTTATAGTCTCCCTGCCAGTTAATCCAGAGCTTCCTTTACACCAAAGTCTCTTTTTGTCCGCCACTTAACAGCACTTTGTCCTTTGCTCTTTGGAAGCCAGATTGTATTCCATGTCCCTTTAGACACTTTGAGTCTTCGCTACTTGTACACCAAAACCGAATTCAGATGCATTTTCATCACCTTCTACCTGCATAACACTGGAAACCGTTGATGGCCTTCTCTGGGCTTGGAGGTTCCCAGCAGAAGGGTTGTTCTCTTCTCCCTCTTCGTGGAGCTCTGGCAAACCCTGAAGCTCTTGTGTACTGGTGGCCTGCTGGAAAGGGGCGGTGGCGGTTCGGATACAGTTGAACCACTGCTGCTTATGGAACACTTCGCTGGCTTATAGCCTGTGAGACTGGCCAGGACAGGAGTTCTAGAAGCGGACTCTAAAGATATTTTTAGCTTTGTCTGAGTTGTCAAAAGCCCCTTGAAGGGACTCTCCAACTCGCACATCCCCATCCTGCAGGTCCTCTAAGCACCAGCTCCTGGACTGGAATTGGCTGCTGGTAAACCTGGTAAGAATGATGCTCATTCCGTGTAATAGGCCGAGTCAAAACCAAGATATCTCGAAACAGGAAAATGTCAAGTTTGTGTCCCATTTTTGTTCTTCAGCTCCCCATGGCACAGCAGTACTTTACTTGCTTCAATGCTAGGGTCCTTCTGCTTCTCATCCAGATACTCCAGCTTGTCAATGCAGTACTAACACTCAGATTCTCCTTTCTTCAGGTTGGTATCAGAGAGAACTCCTTGTATTATCAATACTGCTTCCTCCAGAAGCTGAACATCATCAGGGTGATCTTTTGGAGTGTGTCTTAAGAATTCCTCTCCGGAATTTCTAAGAATTTCTAGTAAAGGATATTTGATTAGGTGACTTCAAGGGATACCTAAGAAGCTTCAAAGATCTAGTTTTCGACTGAAGGGAGACTCAAGACATCACTGGAGGAAGTCTTCGACTCGTGGATCTGGTTTCTTTTGATCAAGAAGAGCTTTGCCTGCCAGCTGGCTACTACAGTAGTCTTTGTAGGCCTTCAAGCAGGGTAACCAGTTCACAAGAATGTGACCAATCTGCTCAACTATTCCATCAGGCTTAGTTGCTTCTCTTATTTTTTTTTTTAAGCAATTGTCCAAATTTTATTCAGTTTCTATGTTTAGGAACCCCTTTCTTCATAAATGAAATAATTATACATTTCAGTCCGATTCTCCAAACAATATAATTCTTATTGAAGTGAGAAATTTAAATTAACAGGGCTCTATAATACATGAGTATAACTATTCAGATAGGAAAGAGAAAGAATGGCGTCCTATCAATCAATGAATATTTTTAAATATTCCTTTCTACACCTGAGTTTTGGCTCATTTCTTTTATGTTCCCTCACTGTCTAAGGTGCATGCTGGAATGCGGGAGAGGGACTGGAGAGGGAACAAGAGGAGACAGTAACCATTCATCTATACTGATGATGCGTTTAGTGGGTGGTAAGCTCTGTAGCAGGAGCTTGGATGACCAAAGGTAAAAACTGTCATTAACAGTCTGGTGGCAGAGAGAGGCATGTAAACCAATTACTATACTGTGTCATAAGGACAATGATGTAACACTACATAAGATACAGGGGCATTCGAAGGAAGCAATGGACAACTCTATGGCAGAGGGGGTGAGGCAGGATACCTTCTCAGAGGAGCAGCAGCCAAGTCTGATTTTCAAACTATACAAGTATTCAGCTTTGGACTGGTTGGCTATTCAAGTCAAAGAAAGTTGAAATAGTGTAGTGCATTATTTAACTGTTTGCGTGTCTGTCTCCCATAGCAGCCTGCGGGCTCTATGCTATTAGGTGAAGCCAGGCTATGCTTCATTAACTTTTGTATTTTCAGGGACTGATTACAGCAGGTGCTTGGCAAACCTTTTTTTTTTTGTACCGGGATCGAACTTGGGTCCTTGTGCTTGCACAGCAGGCGGGCGGTGAAACCACTGAGCTAAATCCCTGGCCCTTGGCAAAACTTCTTATAAGATCATTTCTTCTATCAGCCACTTCGCTTAAATGGTCTACCACAAAAGTAAAGCCTGTAGTTCTTGGATGTATGACATACTCATATTTTTGAAGTCCAGTCTTTTCCACAAAATCATTACTTCGAGCCTTGCTATTTTCTGTGAGATCAGTCCCTTCTGAGAATATGAGGAGTTGAAGTGGTTCACCGATATCACAAAAATAATCAATCATGTCTTCAAAATGGTTCTTGTCATCCTTCCACTTCCTATGAATGAAGATATAGGCAGCAGCCTGCAT
Organism: Heterocephalus glaber; assembly: GCF_000247695.1. The sequence continues at coordinate 21,450,222 of NW_004624768.1, forward strand.
GGCCCACCCAAATCCAGGAACACTTTTGAGACTGGCTTTGAGGCATATTTTCTCCAATCTGAGGTAGCTCTATCTCATCAGACAATTCCATAGAAACATCCAATCCATTCTTCTCCAGTGGTTCATGATAATGACACTTCCTTCTCCAAGTACACATGCTTCACCTGTTATAATCACTTTTACACCAAACATGGTCTCCAACAATGCCGCGGGTACCGTGAGCCAAATGGCAACAAGGAGGTTGTTGATCCAGCGATACCAAGATGGGTTTACAAACCTCACAGGTGAGGAGAGACTCAGCATGAAAATGCTGCCAAAAAAGCTTCCACAAAAAAGAGTAAGTATAAAGTGAATCCCTTTCCATGACACCATGATTCCAAGCTTTTATAGTCCTGCTTTTACGAGGTATGTTCTGTAGCACCAGTTTATTTTCCCATGGAACACACCCATCATCTCATCTGTTCACTGCCAGCTTCCCAGAAGAAAGTCCCAACTCAAGTCTTTCAGAACCTTTCCTTTCCTAGGCCCACCTCTGACCCCAGGAGGACACAGCCGTGAGGCAGTTAGAAGCCTTGTCCTCGACGGCTCTCGTCCAATCCTTCACTTCTCCTATTCTTGCCAACAAATCTTCATGCAGAGGTATGTAAGCATCCAAATCACCAAATGTGCGTGAGTTCATCTTCTGGCATGACAGACAACTTTAACATGGGGTCATGGTAGGCCTTTCTTGCAAGCTTGAGATCTTCGATTAAATCCTCTTGACATTTGATTTCTCTGGTAAAGACTCTTTCATACTGATGTCTAACATCTCTGCCCATAGCACACTGCTTCTTTTGGCAGGTGTTGGGACTGTTGATCTGCTAGATATCTTTGGGGCAGAGGCTGGGGATCTGTGGTCACCACAAAGGGTAAATGACTGTATTGTTTGACCAAAACATCTCACTGCTCCATTTCTTATGGGAGAGATTACGTTTGCCAAAACTGTGACTGGAGCGAGAGGTCGAACTCTTTCATTGTTTGGTTCCTTCAGATCAAGGCTGCTAAGGCTCACATCATCATCATCATCATCATCATCATCATCATCATCATCATCATCATCATCATCTCTCTTCGCTTTCTTTCCTGCCATCTGGTGGTTCCAGTCTGGGGGTGTCAGCTGAAGGACCCAAGGTGCAGTCCTCGCTGAGCCCAGAGGCCCAGCTGCTTCGTCTCTGAGGCTGCGGCTGATTTGCTGCCACCCACTCTGGCTCTATGCCTTACGAAAGGGGTGGAGCGGTGGCCAAGTGGCTGGGAGACCAACACAGACGGTCACAGTGCCCACCAGCTCCAGTGAGGCAGCAAGTGCCTGCTATTGGGGATCCGCTGCCACCATCATCTGGGGATTTGAAAATGGCCCCATGACTACTTCTTCATCATGTGGTCTACTACACTGATACGGAGGTGGCAAAATATGTAAACAAAAGTCTGCATGCTCTCAATTATACTGTGACAATAAAAAACAAATGTATAATCACACAGTAAAAGTGAAGTGAGTATTATATGGAAAGTGGAAAAATGGAAACCAATGTATGATTTCTTCTAAATACGCTCTATAATATGTGACATGCAATAGCAGTTGTTTTCATCCTTACCCTACACAAGGGCAAAAGTAGCGTCTTACCGTATGCTTGACATTTGTTCAGGAAAATGGTGCTTGCCCTTGGATGGTCACGAGGGCTTGATTCCAAAGCTACACCTAGAGTGGAAAAGAAAAGGATATGATGATTTAATTCAGTAAAAAAGTAGATGGTTTAAAAATTGCTACAAAATAACTTTAATCATGCTCAACAGTGCAGGAGAATGTTTTTAGTTATGAATAGGAAACAAAGGCGACAATATAAGAATCCTACTGGGGAACTGTACGTTGTAGAATCTCTCCATACCTATGGAATAAAATAGGCTATGTTGTCTAAGACTTAGTTTTCTAAACTCGTACCTAGGCAGCGGTGCGGCGGGGTAGTGGGGAGCGGGCCGGAAGGGTCGGAGCGCCCAGAGCCCCTCAGATCGGCGGCGGCGGCGGCGGTGGGCGGAGCCTGGCAGGGCGCCGGCCAAGCCCAGCCCTCTTCTCCCCCTGCGCGGCGGTGGTGGCGAGGCCAGGAGTCTTGTCAGCAGTACCAGCTCCTTGGGATTTTGTATGACACTACATCGTGAGTGACAGCAAATGTGATAGTCAGTTTTACAGTGTGCAAGTGGCAGACTCAACTTTCACTGTCCTAAAACGGTACCTGCAGTTGAAACCAATTGGCTCTGGAGCCCAAGGAATTGTTTGTACTGCTTTTGATGCAGTTCTTGGGATTCATGTTGCAGTCAAGAAACTAAGCCGTCCTTTTCAAAATCAAACTCACGCCAAGAGAGCTTATCGTGAACTTGTCCTCTTAAAATGTGTCAATCATATGAACACACAAGACCCATCCCTCAACCAGACCCTGTCCATAATATTGAAGAAACACATGATCATGTGCTGAAAACCAGATTAGAAGAAAAAAGTGAATGCCTTGAGCAAGGACCCATGATAGAACAACTCAGTAAAATGTTCTTCACGACCAAGTATTGTTGGTACCCTCATGGGCTGTATCACAGACCTCATATGAAACTGAATACTCCCAAAGACAGATGATATTGAGGTTCTTGGAAGAATCGGAGAAATGTTATCTTGTACCTCCTTTGCCATTGGAGAAAATATACTCTGATATTGTGGTGATAGTAAAGTAATAAAATGTCTTTTCATAGAAAAAAAATCTATAATCACACAGTAAAAGTGAAGTGAGTATTATATGTAAAGTGGAAAAATGGAAACCAATATATGATTTCTTCTAAATACTGTCTATAAAATATCACATAAAATAGAAATTGTTTTCAGGTTTATAGTGCAAGGCCAAAAATAGCGTCTTACCGTATGCTTGACATTTGTTCAGGAAAATTGTACTTGCCCTTGGACGGTCACAAGGGCTTGATCCCAAAGCTACGCCCATAGTTAAAAGAAAAGGATGTGACAGTTTAGTAGAAAAGTAGATGATTTTCAAAATAGTTACACAATACCTTCAATCATGGTGAACAGTGTAGGAAAATGTTTTTAGTTATGAAAAGAAAAGCACTAAAGACAACCATATGAGAATTATACCGAGGAACTGTACAATTGTAGAATCTCTCCATACCTATGGAGTAAAATAGGCTATGTCTTAGACTTATTTTTCTAAACTTGTATCTAAATAATTTAATGCAGCTTATAGATGAATCCAATACACTTGGAGATGAATACTCACCCTCCCATGCCCTACTTATCCAATAGAAGTACAAGTGCCCCCTTCTGTGCTGATACTGCCAGCACAGTTCAGTAACAGTTTCCAATAGCAAGTGCTGCCCTGGCATCATGGATACACTGTGAGATACCAGTTCAATGTAACAAATAGTTTAAAACAGCAAACATTCTTTAGACAACCAATGGCATGCTTAATTCTAGCTGCATTCAACAAGTGAACGCATTTTGATAGCTGTGCTGTTTGGTGGCTATTCACCATGGCAGATTTAAGACTCCTTAAAAAATCCAATGTCCGAATCTAAAAACACTTCCCAGATAGAAATGGAGTTTTAAAAAACTTGTCCTCAATTTCCAAGGCTACATGCATTTTCATTGTCCCTTCTGCCCAGCAGTTCATCTTGGCACTAAACTGGGACAACCTTCTGTTTAGTAAAGACTATAAAGGAAATTCTCAAGCTTTTATAATATATACTCTGTCATTACATAGGAAAATAAAAGTCACAGTGTGGGTGCTATGACCCTCCTCAGTAATCTCAAGCTGCTTAAACAATCCTGAAAGATACTGTACCAAGATTCAGACAGAATGGGAGTTAAGCAATATTTCTTTCACACATATTAAAAATTATTCTATTTTTTAAAAGAGAATTCTGTGGCAAATCACAATACACTGTACAGACATCTCTGGCCCTTACAAAATCAAAATGTACACATATATATTAAAATAAACCGTCTAGGCAGAGGAGCAGAGGCCCCCCACACCGAGTAGCTGAGCATTTCAGGACGCCATACCACTGTTCCCATGCAGAGGATCAGAGGGCCACCCCACAGTGCCAAGGAGCTAAGCCAAGTGGGCACAAGCAGAACAACCACCACAAACCCTCACCCCCGCTGAAATGAGAAGACATGTACACAAGTCTCAAAACCAGACTTCAGATCGCCTAAAGCAACCCCAAAGGGAAATGAGATGGAACAATCTCATATTCAACCACCCGGACTCCCTGAACTGGCAACACAAGAGGATCTGGAAAAAATCAAATCAGAAATAATTCCTCAGATAACAGCAGAGATTGTGGCCACAGTGCAAGACAAGATTAATAAATCTAGAGAGGACATAGA
>NW_004624769.1:5149-58525 GCF_000247695.1 Heterocephalus glaber
GAAAAAAATGGAAACAAAGTCTTTGCAAATAGGGAAGGGTGGAGGGGGTGAAGGGAGGGCAGGGGAAGGGGAAAAAAAATAAGAACCAAGAGACTAATGTAATGGTACAAGATCCCAGTGATGTATGTAAATGTATTTTATACATAAAATGTACCAATAAACTTAATGGGAAAAAAAAACAGAGTTGTCAGAGAGCCGGGGATTTAGCTCAGTGGTTCTGCCATCTGCCTTGCAAGAGCAAGGACCCGAGTTTGATCCCCAATACCAAAACAAAAAGAAATCTTAAAACAGAATTGTCAGAAATGAAACATATTGTGAGGAATCTGCTAAAAAAAGACCTTCCAGTTGAAGAACTTATAGCATTTCATTTGTTTTATAAGGAGATAGATAGATATTGAGATATATATGTTATTCCATATCCTTCAGTATTATCACACAAATAATAGAACTAGGTTTATTAAAACCACAAAATTAAAAATGCTGGTTAGTTTCCAGTGTCAAAAAGCACTGCATTTCGTAAGGCTTTCAAGTTCTTACTAAAATGTCTATGAAATCTCAATAAAAGAAAAAGTTCCTGGTAACATCAAAATTTAACCTTCTCTTCATTCAGGCTGAGAGTTTAGAAAGTACACTTTCTATAAGGGCAATGGACTAAGGAAAAGTGAGAGAAGAAGAGAGCTAAAAGGATATCGCTCCATTGCTGTGAGGTGATTTTTTTTCAGAGTCACCAGAAATGACCTTTTCTACAACCTCTTGTGCCACATTCTTCATGCGCCATTTAGTCAGAGAAGGCAACAACAGAGAAAATCAAAGTAGTAAGAGAGGTGAGGAATTCATTTTGCTTCACTGTGACCTTAGAAATATGGACTCCAAAATTGAATTATAAGTGGCATGGTTGGAATCCTAAAACTGCTTACTGTAGTTTATGATGATTAATGACATCCATTGTGACCAATGGGCCAGCCAAACTGGTAAGAAGTAGAGGATGACCTTTCAGTTAAGGAAAGCTACTAAAAATGAAGATAGGCTAATACTAATAGTTTGGCAAAAAGCTCTTCATCAAGCCTTAGGTTTGAAAAGATATTTTAATTAATAGCATTTAGTTAGGCAGAGTCCTCCAGAAGACATTTTATATATCCACTTGTTTGGCAAACCACCAGATTTGGATATTTTTCTTAAAAAAGAAAAAATTAAACACAAGCAAATAACAAATACATAATTTAAGAATTCTTTTCCAGTTCAAAAAGTACTTGAGAATGTGCATGTATTTAACACTACTGAACTGTATATTTGAAATGACTGATGTTGTAAATTTGATGTCCCATGTGATTTTTATCACCATAAAAATCCTAGCACTTCCAGATTGAAAAGTCTCATCATGTGATAAATAAAATGTCAATTTTAAGAGAGATCTATAAAATAGAAAATCTTGGAGAAGATTTGAAATAGGAAAATGTGTGATTTAACTGAACACACTAATTAATACACAACAATAGGGAAGAATAGTTATTACTATGGAGTGAATATAGTTTGACTTCCTGAACTTATGCAGAAATGTATTCCCCCTTGTGAGGTATTAAGGGTGCAAAATTAATCTGACTCTAGTGTCTAGAGCCTTTGAGATGTGATTAAAATTAGGCAAATTTAACAGGGTAGTGACCCCAAGATTGAATCCTGGTGGTTTTATAATAAGAGAAAGAGAGACCAGGCAGATGGGTGCACAGTCTCATTCTCCTCCCATGTGCTACTCTGGCCTCCACAAGGTCTGACACTAAGAAGGTTACTAGATCCAAGCCCTGGACATTCCACTTCCGGAATCTGTGGTACGGTGTAATAAGCAACAGGAAATGAAGTCATACATGTCCTTTCAATAACATATCTTCATAAAAATGGAAGTGAAATTAGTTATAAATTTTAAATCTCTTCTTGTAGGATTGGACTCAAAATGTTTATGTGAACACAAACATCAGGAAAAGCTTAGAACCATTTTCTGAAGTCCAATTATACATAACTTCATCTGTACTGAAAATTCAAATGGAAGAAAAAAAATCCCAAAGCACAAGCATACCTTAGAAAAAAATGACAAAAGCAAAACAATAATGTGATTGTCTTTGGGTATTAGAGCTAGATGCACGTACTGCTTTTCTTCTTTCAACTTTCTTGAATAGTCTTTAATGAACTAGATTACTTTTTATGAAAAAACAAACTTTTACTTCAGAATCATAAAAATGTACCACTTTCCTTCTAAATTGAAGAAACAGGAATCTAGCCCAGATCTTTTTATATCCACACCCACCACCCTTATCTACAGTAAGACCATGTCTATCACACAAGAAAACAACATCCTGGTGATTTCCAAAGCTCTTCAAGCTAAAAATTTATGTTGGATACAGCAAACAAACAAAAGTAATCATTATTCTCTTCTATTCCACATAGTCGTCTCTAGAAGGCAATAAAAAGCATTAAATACCTATGAAAGTGAAGGGCTGTTGCTATAGACTACTGGGAAAAACCCCCAGCAGACCCACCTGCAGCCAGACCAGTGGCCAAGGTCTGCTGCAGGTTGCACCCAGGATGATACCTTTGCCTGGCCATCCTCTAGGTCATCCGCCTTGGAAGCCAGCAGCATGAGTCGCAGAATCAGGGTTATCTTGAGAGGGAACTGTCCTCTGAGCTCAGGAACTTTGGATTTTATGAGTTTTCCTACTTTAGGCAGTGGAATATCAAAGAAATATACATCTCCCAGAAGGTCTTGCCCCCGTCTTCCAGCACGACCAGACATCTGAGACAGAATAGACTCACAATGTGAAATTCCTCTAATTAATTTTCCTATGACAGCATAAAACTGAGCCTTGTCTGTTGTTTTCAAACAAGTAGATTATGCATAGGTCCAAATGTTACTTAAGTGACATAAAATCCACCCATCTAGGCCTTAGGAGATTTACCATAACTGAGTCAGAGTTGGAAGACGAGACATTTATCATTCTTATGTACTTATTTCATATCATGAATTCTACCAGGTATCTGTATAATGATACGTGGAACAAAAAAGGTAACATAAAAAGATTAGGACCTGATTTTAACTTCACTTACAGATGAACTCTGTTGTACCATTTTTTTCTCACTCCTCGGGTCCTTTCTCTCTCTGATTCTTTTCTCTTCTGCCCTTTTCTCACATAAAAGTATTGAGCTATGAATCACAAAATAAATACTTTGCACAAATCATGGAAATACAAGAGCAAGATGAAAGTCAGAAATGCCACTTATAAAACAAGTTAAGAATAAATTCTTGACAGAGGTTATATTAATTCTCATTAAGTACATGGAAAGTGCTAGGTTCTCTTTCTTTTTTTGTCATATAGCCCTCCCAATAACATATAAGATTTATAAAATTGCTATGGCCATAATGTGGAAACTAGGGCATGGAGAAGACTACATAAGGAAATTCACCATAGTCAAACACCTAGAAAGTGGAAGATCTGGGACTCAGCTCTGGCAACTCAATTCCTAAGTCTGTCATCCCAAATATGCTAACATCCTGGATAACAAACCCTAAATATGAGAGACCCAAAGATGAGATTCCAGGAAAGTTCATGTAGAATATAACAGCAGGAATAGAAATGAAAAGACAGGGACTGGTAAGTTAGTGGGAAAATTTAAGAATGTTCAATTGAGCAAGAACACCATCTATAAGAGAATATGAAGTGTTTGAAGAAGCAAAGGGGATGCCTTTGATAAAAATATAAATGTTGGGTAATATATCTAAATTTGGTCTTGCCTTCAGAAATATTAACCAAATGTCTATGAGCAGAGAAAGTGTACGAAGACACTATGCCAGTGGGGCAAAATGATGGCACACGTATTATTATGTTTTTCTTTTTAGACCAAAGATATTAATGTGCCAGGGATTTAGTCCAGTGGTTCCACCACCTGCCTCGCAAGCTAAGGACCCAAGTTCCATCCCCAGTACCAAAAAAAAAAAAAAAGATGTTAATGTAAAGTTGTTTTTTCTACACTAAAACCTCAGTATTCAGTATTCAGGTGCCAGCTTGCTGGCATTTTGTGATAAATGAGTTTTGGGTTGCAGTTTGGTACTCAATCTCTAAGAGGTTCGCCATCAATGCACTGTGCTGTTTTGGGGACACAGAATAAGTAGAATCTAAAATCAAGGAAATTGTTCCATTTGGCCAACGCTGTATCATGAAAGACAGTAGATGCAGAGATTTAAGGCAAAAATCCAATATCACTAAGGAGAACAATTAACCAGGCTTGATAACAGATTGTGTGTCATAAGCAAAGAAGAAAAAAGCATTAAACCCAGTGTGTAAAATCTTGTGCATCATAAAGAAACAGGTAATTATTTATCATCTAGGATATGCATCTTTCTTATAAATTGCTTCCTTAAATTCTTGTAAATGTCATGAGATTACAATTGTCACCCATATTCTGGAGATAGATCAGGAGGATCAGGAAGTTTAGATATGTCATGAAAGGTCCACACCCGATCAGCAGTAGTCACCAAATTCCAAACTCCTATATTTTCCACTATACCAAGCTAAAGATGGCACACAGGCAGGGATGAATGCCAGGTGTGCCATTTTGTGAACTGCAGCGTGTCTGAAAAATGATGGTTTACATGTTTCTTACTATTTTATGACCACATTTTAGCAATTTATTAAGCAAGCATATACATATTGCAATACCTGTCTGTAATTTAAAGCATCCAGATAGACTGAGTTTTGGACAAAAACCACAGATCTACAAGGCATGTTGATTCCTAAAGCAAGTGTTCCGGTAGCTGTCACCACCTACAAAGAGAATAAAAAAATACTGCATGCAAGCCTTTTAATAGAATGCAATTATTTCCTTCCACAAAATTACTGAAACCTCTTTGAACTTTAATTAAATACAGTGTGAAAATTATCCCTATTAGAATCACTATTATTTTTTTCTATTTCACAAACACACCATGAATATTTTCACATCAAGGCTGTTACAATGTTAGTTGTGTGAGCAGAATGCCCTTCCCCAAATATTCATTTGTGTGGCTCCTTCAGTTGTTTGCTCAAATGTCACAGAGAAACTTCTGAGCAACCACACAGTAATCATTCTCTCCCATCATTATCTACTTCTCAGTTCTACATTATTCATTTTTGCAGGGCTAATAACTAACCTCAGTAATAATATTTGTTTGTTGACTTGACTTATACTGGACTCCATGCATTACCTGCCACTGTATCCCTACCACCAAAAAGGGCACCTGGCACATTACAGGTGTTAATATTTTTAAATAAATTACTAGAAAGAAAATTTACATGAAGGCCAATAATCCTGTTATAAACCTAATATGGTCAGTTTTTACTTCCTCTACTAAAATTGAGATATCCATAGAAATAATATATCTCGGTAATAAGAACAAAATAAGACCCCCACCCTAATTTCTACAATTGAACATGAAGAGTATGGCACAAACTCTACAGTTTACCTGCATAACTCAACTTCTTGCTTATTTTTATCTAATGTTAGGTATTTCTTATTTTTCTTTCTTTCTTTTTGTATTGATTGACATCTATACTCTGCTTACTGTTAATGTTTATGTATACAGAGTAATTCCGTAACTGAGGTTATGTATCTGTCAAAATGTTACATACAATTTTAAAATATTTTTATAAAGTTTTTTAATAAAAACAATAATGGAAAAATAAAGAAATTTAATTGAAAAAATAATTTTCAAAATGTGTTCTTTAAAAGAATGAACTAGTTCCATTGACCTTCTCTAGACAGATCTACTTGTTTACTAAACTATCAGTAATTGGACAAATAAGTAGATACTATTTTAGAAGTAGGATATGCTCATCAAAATAGGCATGCCTACTGTCCTTTAATTCATAATCATGTAGAAATTTTGGCAATTAATTTTTAACAAATAACATTTCATTAGTTAAATTAAAAACTCAGTAAATTTGTTAAAAATGTATTTTGCTTTTCCAGATAAAAAAATTCCACTTTAATTTTGCCGTCAGATTTTCTGCTACATGTAGGTTGTGATGAGTAAAAGATTATGCTACATAGCATAGAACAATTCATATATCTCTTTGTCTCTCTCATTCTCTTTCTCTCACTATCTCCTGAATGCAGCATATGCCAGAAAAAATTTTATGTAGGTAACTTTTAAAAGACAGGGTCTACTCTTTTTTGGTTTTGTTTTCTTTTTGGCACCAGGAATCAAACTAGGGACCTTGCGCTGGCGAGGCAGGTTCTGGAACCACTGAGCTAAATCACTGGCCCCTGGGTCTACTCTTAAATAACACTCAAGATTCAAATTCACTAGCAAATTATCCACACTTCTTTACGAATTACTGCAGACCAGCCTCATGTTCCCTCATGGTACATATTCAACAAATTATAGCAAAGGTTTGCTTTGGAATTTATGTAAGGTAATCTGACTCTTTCCCACTGTCAGCCACAGGAAAGAGAACATTTAGAAGAGACATCTCTAAATTGAGCTTTGTGGTACACACTTGTAATCTCAGCACTATGGGAGGCTGAGGCAGGAAGATTCCAAGTTGGAGCCCAGACAGGGGACCTTAGCACCTTAGTGAGAACCTATCTCAAAATGCAAAAAAGCCTGGTAATATAGCTCACATACACACAAAAAATTAACACCTCTAAAAACCGCTAAAATAAGCAGGAGAGCCTTGGAAAACACATATTCATGCCTTTATTTCAGTTATTATATTAGACAGAGATCTGATCACAACTCTACAACAAATGTCCTCCAAACCCATGTAGCCAAAATCACATAAACAGCATGCACAATTTTCTAAATACTATAAATGAAAAGCAAGGTGTTGTGCCAATATCAGCATAGGTGTATTTTACAATAGAAATATTGGGAAAATCATCTGTTAAGGAAATATTTTTATTTTAAGAAAACTAAATAACTGAATGATAAACTTTAAAAATCCTCCCCCAATTAAATAAGACGGGGAAATACTGTCACATTATGGGTTGTAACAAACAAAAATGACAAAAGACATCCATGAGAAAAGGATAGTTATAGTTTTATTTTTCAGGACCATTAACTTCATATAGTCACATTTCTTTTTTTTTGGAATGAAAAAGTCTACCTACCCTAATGAATCCTTTTCGAAAGAGAATTTCAACTAGCTGTTTTTCTTTGGCACTCATGGCGCTGTGATGATATCCAATACCACTCTCTGCCAAAGCTTTGAGTTCTGCACCTTTTCTTTCGAATTTTACGCGATCAAACACCATCTTCAATAACTGAACAAAGCAAGAAATTTAAGGATTTTGATAGTTTCTTATCTAACTTTAAATCAGTCAAAAATATTTAGATGAAAATTACTATCCAATAGGTACAAATGCCCTATATGAATGTGATCATTGTTTATATCTAAATTGTACCAATAAAATTAATTTAAAATAAAAAAAATTTTTAAAAAGAATTTGATGCAACTGTAGAAATCAACTTGACATGACTAAAAAACCACATTTTTGGACAAAAATAGTAACTACAAGAAAAATTTTCTCAATTCTTTGAACAGACTGTCTCAAAGGGACTCACACCCACTTTGGGGATAAAAAGTTCTGACAGAGCAGTAGAAACACCCCGGAAAGAACGCGTTCAGGACTCATGCTTGCCTGAAGGAGAGTGAGTCAGTACAGGAGCCCTTGCAGGTTTCCCCAGAGATTCAGACTTCTGTGAGACAGAATTCTTCCCTGCACTACAAGGTCAAGGAAAGCTTACTTCCCACTGCAGATTAGTTACAAATGGCCTTAAGATGCCCTGTTCTGTGGAGGAAGTTCAGTTGTGTCTAGACTAATTTGTAGGAAAGTAAACACTGCTTGTGACAGTTAAGAAAAAAGGTTAAATATCCAAAGCAAAAGGCTGGTTGATGGTTCTTTCAACTACATATTCATTCGTACAATGGAATACATGGATCCATTCAAATGGTGATGAAAATACATGGCTATGAAAAAGGAAGAGACCATGAAGTATACAAACATATGGAATAGAATGTGGATGTGGTTGTAGAAGTAGGTAAAAGAAACAAAAGGTTCATCTTTAAAACGGTGATTATTTCTGAGTGATAACATTGCTTTTAGTGTTGGTTTTCAAATTTCTGTACTGTAAGCATGAATAATTTGCAGAACAAAATAGTTTCAAAGATGAATGGCAAAAGACATTTAGGAATTCTAGTATCTCACTGGTGGACTTATCTGTAATATAGAAAATCTCTGGTATCAAAAAATTCTGCAAATATTTCTTAAAGAATTTTAGACCACATGTACCCAAATTTTCAAATGAGACTTGTGACACTGAAGTCTACAATTTAGGGATGGAAAAATACATAATGGAAAAGACAGTCTCAAAGGTGAACACTCTTTTTTAAATATACATCAAGGAGTCCTCGAGGGTTATGTGTGGACAGAAGGTTCCATATGGAGTCCTATGTGGGATTTCTCTGCTTCTAGGGACTGCATCCTGTCTTCCCATTAATCACTGTCTATAATGAGGAAGCTATGGCTTATAAATGACATATCCTCCTGGAGATCTATGCCCCTCTAAGCACTGACCTCAGCATCCATCACTTTTCGATCAGCATATGTACAGTCCTGAGGAATTTCCAGGTTCTTCTCTAAACTTTTCAGTAGACAATTATGTTCAGCTTCATGTATGAGGGTTTGGTCCAATGTTATTGGTTTTTTCTTGCTTTTTTTATCTCTGTTTGTGAAAATCACATTTTAAGAAATAAATGTACATATTCCACCACCATAGGAATCCCGAGACTCCTAAATCACTCTTATCAGTCCAACATTCACTACTGTACACATCTGTGCTGTCATAATTCTGAACTGCCTGTTTGAACACACAGCACTTTGGCCTCCAGAGCTTAGATCTTTCCTGGGAAAATGTCATCACATACTGGGGGTTTTTTGGTGATATTTCTTTTTCTCCTTGCAATATGCTTTCAACCAGATGACTACTTTCTCCTTGCTAATGTGATGATCATATTCAGCCTTTGTGACACTTGGCTTAGAAAAGTACCAAGTTCTTCTCCTTACTTCTTGAAGTAGGTGCAACAGTTTGATAGCTAAGTTTGAGTTTGATTGCTAAGGGCTGTCTGGTACAGCAGTCTCAGCTTTACTCTTAGATCTTCCCACAGTGCTAAGCCTTTTTTTAACAGCACTAATGACTGATTCTTCCACTTTTTAGCTTATCCCTTAACTGTGCAAAAAAGGCAATCTGAATGTGAGTAGATGAACATACCTTTATTCACCATTCGATGTTCTCACCTCCAACTAACATCCTAAAATCAAAGAGAATTGCCAGAACTAACAAGAACCCCCTGGACCTGTCCAGGAAATTACTACCTCTGTTGGAGGTGAGGAAAGTGGGCCACAGCCAATGACTGATATGGGCCAGACAAATCAACCCTCTTCACTCAGGTATAATAGTTCAGGGCCACTGCAGATCCCCCAGGAAGCCGACTCTGACAATATTCCAGTAGAACCGCATCCTTGCTTATCTTACTCACTGTCCAATTTGTGCTCCCCTCGCTTTCTTAGCTCCTCACAAATACACTCCTTCTAGAACTCACAGAGATATTGCATGTCAGCCTGTGCTACTAGGGGCTTTGATCTAATACACCCCTCCACAATCCTGATTAGTCTCCGGAGTCATCACCCTGAATTACCCAGTAGCCTGCTATATAACAGCCTTTTATAAGTGCTCAACACTTACCCTTTTTTGATTTTTTAGTTTGTTTCCTAACTGTGCACAGAAGTCAAATTTAATTCTGGGAAGTGGAGCTCACTTGTATTTGTCATGCAGTGTTCTCACTTCCAACCAGCATTGACCTTCACTCAAGGAGAATCCATGAATATGTTGCAAATAATGGGGTGAGCACTTATGGAGACCCACATACTATTAATGGGTTTTTAATCAAGGTAACAGATGGTGGAATAATATACTGTACATTCTATTTTTCTAGTTTGACAACTATAGCACCATAATACCTGGAATTTAAAAGAGAAAAAGAGTGAGGTTCTGGGTGCCTCTTCCTTTTGTTGAAATGGATGCTTAAATTGGGGTCAGAGTGTGACTTTCTAATGCACAAGATCAGAGGCAGAACATCTCTTACCTGATCACTTAACTAACTTGAAATGTGGATTCTAAAGCCCTGAAGTTGTGGGTTTATACCTCTCATATTGTTTCCATCTGGGCTTGCCACCTTCCCTCCTCAGGAGGAAACAACCAAAGAGCCAGATAGAATGTAAGTGATTAAGGAAATAGACTTCATCTGCTAAACCAGGAAGTAGAAAAAATATTGAATGTGGATCATTTACAAATTAAATGTTTGCAAGAACACCTGTAAACTACATTGGAGAATGATGACCTTTGAGGCTCTGAAGTGCAAAAAGACTTTTGAAATCATCCAATGAAGACATGATGAACCTTTAACCAGGCAGAAGGATGAAGAGGCCCCAAGGAGAGACACATAGAAAGTACTTAAGAGATGTCAAAATAGCCAAGTCCTACCAGGAATAAAACTGGATTTCAATCCAGTCCCAAGGTCATTCCATGGAGCATGCTGCAATGCTGTGTAGTGACCCAAGACAACATATAAGCCTTTTGAGGGCTGACTGAGAGCAAGAGTTCGTACATGGGTCACACATACTGTATTCAGGATGATTATGTGAAGTTATACAATCTACCTAGACTAACAGACTGAACCTGCCTCTCCTTTTAAATGAGACCTGTCTATGCCATTACAGAGTTTGATCAGTTATGTTTATCTGTTCTTGAGATGGTTCAGGTGGATCATTAACTTTTTGGTTTGGGGTCTACCCTTGGGATTAGTAAAGCACACTTCTAAGTGTGTATGGGTGTGGCACGGATGTATGACTTGGCTGGCATTTCTGGTTTTTTGTCCCTTCTACTCTGGCATTGTTCCCCTGCTCTCCTTCCCTGCTGCCTTGAACTAAGCAGCTTTACTCAACCACATGTTTTAACCATGATGCTCCTGCTTAGAATATGAAGTGAATCCCCTGAAACCATTAGCCAAATGAAACCTCTCCACTTTTTAGCTGTAGGTATCCGTATTGCCTTCCATCTACAGGAAAGCTGACTAATATAATTCTCCCTTACAAATTTGCAATTAACTGCAAACAATATCTAGAACTTCCTTGTAGAACACACTCAATGTATATTTACTACAGGGACAGTAAGGTATATTAAGTCTTTGCTGGCCAATTTTTTGGTGAAGTACTTACAATGTCTTTTGTTTCTCAATGGATTTCTTAACTTTTCGAAGTTTGTTAGCCATGTCATGAGCTTCTTTATCAGCTTTAGGAGGCCTTTTCTTCTCCTGCTTTTCCTCTATGAAGCTGTGTACATTCTTGGCACATTCTTCTACATCTTTTATACTGAATCTGGAAATAAAAAGAATGCTTGCCTTGAAAAGAATATCATAAAAATTTCAACTCATATTTCTATATATGGTTACTATTCTGATAAACCTATGGTATTTCTTAAAATCCACCTTTATAAAGTTTATTCTGAAATGCATACTAGGTGATCTGGATTCACAGACACATTATTCTCTACCTAACAGCAAGGAATGAGTTTCACTCATTACTGTCATTACCCCTCAGACACTGCAATAAGAACTCATGTGAATTCTTCCTGTAAGAGTGGTCAGATATTCATTCCTCAGACAAAAGACGAATAGATAGATTTTCTCCATTTATATACAGAAGAAGCAGCTATCCCTTCCTTATGCTAACCTTTCCTGGCAAAGGAGAAAAAAAGTTTTAAATAAATGAAAAATCTTTTTCTTTTTGTAGGAAGAAAAGAATTATAGATTCTCAACCCTAATCTTTGGTAACATGACCATATCTTTCCAGAAACCAGATAAACTCCAGTTGTTGTGGGCTTTAGAATCCAGAAATGTCTCCAAGAGCTAGGCTTTATTCTGTTTCAAATGTAAGTACCTAGGAATATAGTGGTCTAAGCTTCTTGGGACTTTGATACTTAACACAGGCACCTAGTCCAGGTTGTAATCACTAGGACTTCTCAGATCTGAACATTTAATTAAGCAAAGGGCTACTAATCAAATTCTCCCCATTTGTGATGAGTAAAATGTTTCGAGAGGAAGTAAAGCAAGCATTCCTTGTATTTATTTCACATCCATTTTCCAGTGACAGGATTCTAGGTCTTTTTACAAGAGCACTGAAAAGTTTCATGGAAATTTTTTTTTTTTTTTTGCCACTATAACTTGTCGGCAAAGTGCTGTGGCTAGAAAAGCTAATGGGCATTAATCGTTGTATTAGCATTAGCATACATAATAAATAATGGGTTGGCTCTATATAATAAAGTTTTCAAGTTGAAATTATGAGGCAAAGACCTTCTTTTAAAAAGCCTTTACTTTCCTTGATATCAAAAGGAAATGTCTTTAGCTAGTAAAAGGTAAATAAATTGGCACAGTTGAAATAAGGATTAAGAAAGTGATAGTGATGCCATGTGTCAAGAAATTTCATATAGTAAGAATAAAGTATAACAATAAAGATTTATATTATAATCTTTTCATGTGCTAGGCTAGGTGGCTTAAATATATTCACTCATTTGATATACACAAATATCCTTTGAGGAATGTGCTATTATTATCCCTATATAGCAAATGAAAAGAAAAAGAGACATAAAGAGACTAAATGACTGCCCCACACCCCACAGTTCCTATGTGGCACCATTTCGCATCCTAATCCATGTTCTTATCTGTAGCAAGCAGTTGCTTCTCTTTTTACGTGAATGCAAATAACTGGATTCTAAGTACATTTTACTTCATTAAATGGTGTTGTTCTCATGATAGTGCTTCACTTTAATAAGTCGAGCACACTTGGAAGCAATATTAACTTAATTTCTCTAATAACCCATATAGGATGAATGTGATCTAGAGATCTGACTTGAGACTAATTCAAATTACAGAAGATCAAAAATTTTGAAAGTTTTCTTTATAGAGAACTCAAGATTCCTAAATCTTTGATAATTTAACGAATATTTTTCTTCTTGAATATTCTAAGTATTCATGAGATTTCAGGGCAGGCCACCCACACATTACCTTCCTGGCATATTAAATATTTTCAATTAAAAGTGCTTGAAAAGCAGTGGGTACAAGATCTTTTTTGTAAAAGTAGGAGAATAGAAGCCTGCATGAAAGATGTTCTCCTTTTACCAGAAGGAGAAAACCATTCTTTGCTTCAAGGGGAAGGTAAAGCCAAGGGAAATCTATACACATCTTGTTAAACTAAAATTTATATTCTGAGTTACATCTCCAACAAATTAACCACCCTAGCCCCTTTGCTGTGTCACATTTTCCCAAATTATGACTGTCCAACTCAGTATTAAGTGTTCAACTATGTGTCCTTGGGTTTTTCATTTCCTTATGAAGGACCCAGTGCATCATGCAATTTATCTTAACTTGAATGCTTTTTTCTTGTTGTTCTTCCTAGTATAAATTTAACTCTCAGATCCATTAGAAAAATGCTGAGGAAATACAGGTAAAATCTCACCACTGCTACATATGTATGAGTATACAGTAATGAACAGTTAATTTCTGATTTTTTTGTTTTGTTTTGTAGTTAGACTTTTGGAAATAACCCAAAGGTACAGAATGACTCTTGTTTCTAACATCCTAGCCATTCCTGGAGATGAAGTAGAGGAGCTAGATGAATGCTTCATGGTCTAGAAGTGTATTTTCCTTTTCTCAATAATAAAGGTAAGATGAGCAATATTATAGCCCTACCCAAATTTCAAAATATAATTTTTGATTCACCCATCATCATTGTTTTAAATATATAACACTCATTTAGATAAAGGACTACTATCTAGAATATATAAAGAACTGAAAAAATTCAGACCCCTCAAATTTAAAAACCCAATCAAAAAATGGGCATCTGAAATGAACAGACATTTCTCAGACAAAGAAGTAAAACTAGTAAAGAAACATATGAAAAAATGTTCAACATCACTGGTCATTCAAGAGATGCAGATGAAAACAACACTGAGATTCCACCTCACCCCAGAAAGAATGGCTTCTATCAAGAAATCAACCAATAACAAATGCTGGCAGGGGTGTGAGGAGAAAGGAATCCTTCTCCATTGTTGGTGGGAGTGCAGACTGGTGCAACCGTTGTGGAAATCAGTATGGAGATACCTCAAAGAACTAGGACTACAGGTCCCATTTGACACCGCTATTGCCCTGCTGGGTATCTTCTCAAAAGAATAAAAAGAATCATACCACAGAGATATACGTGCACCCATGTTTATAGCGGCACAGTTTGTAATAGCTAAAACTTGTCAACAGCCCAAGTGCCCATCAACTGGAGACTGGATAAAGAAAATGTGGGGTTTTTTATAAAATGGAGTACTACTCAGCCATAAAGAATGAGAAACTAGAGTCATTTATAGCTAAATGGATGCATATTGAGGCCATACTCTTAAGTGAAATAAATAAGACACACATGTGTAAATACCAAATAGTTTCTCTGGTGTGAGAAACTGAGAGTGTAAATAAGGACAAAAAGGATTAATAACTAATAATTGATACTTTGAAATAGGAAAAGGTCCAAAGGGGTAGGGGTGGTGGGAGGGAAAGGGGAAAGGAAAGAATAGAAAGGAAAAATTATGAGAAAAGAAAAAAAAATGGAAATGAAGTATGTAAATAGGGAATCGTTTAGGGGTGAAGGGCACACAGGTAATGGGGAAAAAATGAGAACCAAGATACATCATGTACAGGTACAAGCACCCAAAGATAAATGTAAATGTATTGTATACCTAAAATATACCAATAAAAGAATTTAAGAAAAAAATTAAATTAAATTAACAAGACACACTGATAATAATAAATAAAGAAGAGTTTTCAGTAAAAAGAAAGCAAACAATGGAGTACCAAATGGAGTACCAAAATGAAGATACCAAACTAAATACCAAATGATGATTCCAAAACTAAATAAATTTTTAAACAATTGAACTAGAAAGGTGTATTTTTTCAGCAAGACATACATTGACTAACAAATTAGTCCCCAAAATAACAATGAATATTATATTACAACAGTAAAGTTTGTATGACTCTTTCACCTTAAAAAGTCTCATATAAATACAAATTATGATAAATTTACAATAAAAGCAAATTATATAACTTACATAAAAAATAGTGCAGGTAACTTATCCACTTTCCTTAGCTTTTCAACAAGAAGTGGAAATTTCTCCAACATATTTCCTGAACTAACAACCGAATCAGGTTTAAGAATCCTCTGTACCAGTTTAGCCTGCAGCGGTAAATAAAAAAATATTTATAATATGATTACCCAGCAAAAAAATAAATTTCTACTACTTTCTGAAATATTTTCATAGCTATCTAATCTATGTTTCTGTGGTTACTTAAAATAATACTGAGTTTATATTTTTTTAAAAACATGCTAAAATAGCCAAAAAATATATACAACTAATTAAACTAGAAAACAAAAATATATGCACCTTAACACATAATTTTTAAGACAACTTGAATCAACCTAAGAGAAGGACTGTTTAGTAATTGATACTGGTTCCTCTATGGTAGGAGCAAAGGGGAAAATGAGTGTTTCAAGCCGTACACAAAAGTTACTCCCAAGAACATTTGTAAAGCTGTTAAATGAAAACACAATTACCAAAAAATTGTTACCACCTAAATCTAGAGGGTCCCCAAAATTCCTCCTGGTTCAGAGGTGGGGCTTCCGGAAGGTGATTGGATCGTGGGCTTCCTATACGGCCTCGTGTCAGGAGGCGGGACCTAGTTGGAAGAGGCGAATCACAGGAAGGGGCGGGACCTGGGTGGGTGTACAGTACAGTATATCCCTCCCTGTTCCATTTTTCTCTGCTTTCTCACAGCCAGGAGGTGTGCACTTCCCTCCACCGTACCCACTTTTCCTTAGAGCCAGCCAATCATGTGTGGACTGAGACCTCTGTAACTGGGAGCCAAAATAATTCTCTGCTCCCTTAAACTGCAAGTGTCTGGTATTTTGTCTCAGCAAGTAAGAAAGCTATTAAGATATTAATTACCTTATATTTCTGAATAGCAGGAGATCAAATTAAAATACAATGGAACAATCACAAGAGAAAACTAATATATGTCATGCTTAAAAAATCAAAAATTTCAATTTATGAAAGTAAATAATGCAAATATAAAAATCAGAACTGACTTAAAATGAGTGTACTGGTGATTCCAGCATAAGATTTTAATAAGGTTGCCACAAGTTGAAATAAAAATTATTTTTAAGGATAAAAAGTTTAGCTCAGTGATACCATGCCTGCCACGCATGCTCAAGGTACCGAGTTCAATCCCCAGCACCAAGAAAAAAAATTACTTTTAAAAACTCCAAGAAAAGAAAAAAGAACAAAAATTCTTCTTAGCTCCCATAAGTGCAGTCTCCATGCTGACAATCCATCAGGATGTCACTCTACAAATATGAACCCTCAGTTATAACATCTGTGAGGAACCAATAGCCTCTACTTCATGATTTAGGAGACACTTGAGGATCAAAGAAAAACCAATTTCCTCTCTTCTTATTCTATCTCAGATTCATTAAACTTCAAGTTCAATTTAAGATGCTAAAATGGAAATTGACAATCGATAGAAACCAAATTAGTATTAACAGATTCAACTAGAGAAAACAATGAAGACAGTATAGTGCTTTGCCAAACCATGAGAAAATTACCTGCTCTATATTGCCATTTTTAATCCAATTTCTTAATTCTTCCTTTAAGCTCTCTTCATATTTTCTAGCATCCACCTTTTTAATGATTATTTTATTCTTAAAATGAATGAAGTTCTCTGGACACAGTTTCTGGAAAAAAGTATCACAAAACTACATAAAATCCCTAAAAATCTAAAAATTTCTCAATATATGTCTCATAAACAACTGTTCAAGCTCTTGAGCACAGAGACTGCTGAACTTCTTACTCTCTGTTGCTTCTAACACATAAAACTATGAGGATGCATGAACTCTTCTAAGGAAAGAATGGAGACCAACTAAGTCAGAGATGAAAGAGAAAGCAATAGGGACAGAGAGAAAGGAAAACTGTGATCACAGGAAGAGGAGGATAGAAAACCAAGAGGTAAGAGGAGACTAAAATATTATAATGTCCCAGAAGTTAAAACAAGAAACATTTTCAGGAATTAAATAAACACCATTTAAAACCTCTTAAGAAGAATGTATGAGGGTTATCTTCTTTTGAAGAGTCCACTAATAGCTTCAAAAGGTCAAGTACAAGTGATCAGAAAGGATGAGAGCTCAGAATAGCATTGTTACCATCTGCTAGCATAGCATTAATTCCATGAATATTATTTACCTGGGCCCGTGGCCAGCTTTTCCAGGCTTGAAACATGGTGTCATAAAGCTGGATGCTTTCTCGAGGTGAAAGTGCCAGATCAGCAGGGAATCCGTACCTTTCAATCTGTTTAATATAAAATTAAAAGTTTTAATATTCTTTTTGTCTTACATCTTTTTTTTTCCTCATAGCCACAAACAGAAACCCAAAGTCAATGAACAGCATTAAAATGAAATGTTCAAATGTTAGTAGGTATTATAGGCTGATAGAATACCACCCGTGCATGTATTTGAATTAATAAATTATAAAAAATCCAGAAGTTCTTCAAAAATCTTAGGTTTGTTGCCTAAGAGCTTTTAATTAGGTTAATCTTCTATGAATTACATTTGTAGTTCAAGGTAGGGTGCAGGGAAACAAAAAGTTTGCAGATGTTGTCAAGAAGAAGACAATAACTCTGCTCCGAAATTGAATCTGAAATTGTTTTAGTTATAAATAGGATCCTTCACTTTTATGTGTACCAAGAAAGGCTAAAAAGGGCAAATCTTCTTTGCTGAAATTCCAAGATTGGAACTGGGTCAACCTCAAGACAAAGTCTTTTCGAGGACCTTGAAAGCCCTGCAATAAACACCTCCACATGTCACTGATTTGGGTCCCTGTAAATCTATTGAATGTATCTGCCAAGTTTTTTGTTTTCGAAAAATTTTCAGTGGAAATAAAACGTTCCTATTCTCAAAAGGTTTGATTGAACACTTCTGCTGGTATCAACCATTACTGCTACAAATTGCTAGTGAAAAACTGTCATTGATCTGTTAATAAATATTTGCTATAGCTTGAATGATTGTGATCCCTCCAAATTCTTATGTTAAAATGAAGTTCCCTGTGTGATGGTTTTGGGAACTGACAGCCTTTGAAAGCTGTCAGGTCAGGAGAGAAGAACTATTATAAATGATATTAATATTTTTAATAAAAGAAACCTCGGAGAGCTACCTTGCCCTTTCTTCTGAGTGAAAATAAAGCCAGAGGGACCCATCTATGAACCAGAAGGAGGTTCCACATCAGACCCCCAATCTGCCAGGAGCTTGCTCTTAAACTTGGCACCCTCCAGAACTGTGAAAACTAGACACTAGTTTTGAGAGGCACACAGTCTATGTTTCTTTTGTTACAAGAGCCTGCTGAATGGACTAAAATGATATTTCCCCCATCACCAAAAAAGGGGAGAGAGAAAGTTCATGTGTTCTACAAAATAAATAAGATGTATTGGAAAAATTTAAACCACAAAAGGCAGCTATAGTATGAAGATTTCTCTAAAATAAGTACACAATAGGGTTCTTCCTTTATAAAGAGCTGTTAGAAGTTTATAAAACTCAGTTTTAAGAATTTTTAAATTCTTGGCAAAATGGACCACTCCAAATATAAAAGACCTAGAAAAACAAAACAAAACAAAATGAAGACATTCTGGAGAACAGAAAGTACAAGAAAGTTCAAGTCAGATAATCACACTTAAATTTTACAACTCGTGGAAACGAAGTGTGGAAATAGGGAAGGGTGGGGGTCAAAGGGCGCACAGGGAATGGGGAAAAAATAAGAACCAAGATACATCATGTACAGGTACAAGCACCCAATGATAAATGTAAATGTATTGTATACCTAAAATGTACTAATAAAATAATTTAAGCAAAAAAATTTACATCTCAATGCTAGTTCCAATATCCTTAATATAGAAATAAAAATACTTATACTTCCACCTTACACAGTGTGGTAAGACCAAAGAAAATTAAGAAATGATTTATATGTTTTTCAAGCTTTTGCATAAAATCATCACTTAGCATCTCCCAATTTGAAAGTAATAGAAGCTGGCTACATGGTAGAGACTGCAGTGAATAAAAATTCTAAATGAACATAATATTTCAAATTGCTGGGATTTTATTTACTAAATAAAATACAGGCATTTAGCTCAGTGGTTCTGCCTCCTGCCCCGCAAGTATAAGGACCTGCATTCAATCCCCAGTACAAAAAAAAATTCATTTACAGAAACAATAACTTAGAAATTATGTTTGAGTTAATGATCATAAAATCACCTAGACTAAGATTTCTGGAATCTAGGTAGTTATTGAATTAGGGATTGCATACAAAGATTCTCCCAGGTAAGTCTAAGGATCAACCATCAAAAGACAATACTATCCTACACTTTTAATAAATGTAAACAAGCATATTTAAAATAACTGGCAAAAAAATCAGCAGAATTAACCTGGCCAGAATAATCTATGAGAAACTGCGCATATTTATTTGTAACCTTTAAAGTCTAAAGTCTCTAGTTTGGTCAGATGTCTACTTTCTAATAATGTATACTACTAATAACTTTTAAATCAAGAGAAATGTCATTCTTAGCAAGTATTGACAACATCTGACCTATTCAAACAGACTTAGCAATATCATATCATGACGATAAACTTCTAACATGCTATCATCACTTCCATCTAGTTAGAAGTAGTGCTTGTTGAAAAATGTATTTTGTCTTAGAAATTGGTCTCCTACTTGCTTCAGTTTGCATAGAACTTCTGTATCATTCATGGTACATGACGTTGTAATGAAACGACGCATATGCACTGCCACATACTGCTCAATTAATTTTATTTGTTTACTTTAGTTAAAGCTTGAGTCACTGCATCCAAATAGCTTCTTTTACTGGGGAAAGAACACTAAATGACAAACAGAGTGTGATGTTACTGTAAATAATTCTGAGTTATTTCTCCTCCCTATCACGGGTTGCTATACAGTCTGAGAATTAGAACTCTACAGAGGTCTTCCTCAGGTGTTTTAAGTAATGCTGCAGACAAGTAATAAAATAATTACTTGAGAGTGGTCACTTATACTGCCTAACTAAACGAAAACAAAAGAAATCTAAGAATTATCAGGAACTTTAAAATATAGATCTTTGGTTTGGTGACTAGATTATTTAACGGGTTCTGAAGTCACTTTCCCTTTTACCAAAGTCTGATTTCCCTCATTTCTAAACTAGAGGGGAATTCTGCCTGGGCTATGAATTTATTGTGAGAATTAAATGAAGTAATATGTACAACACCCTACCAAAATGCATTTTTCATATTTGTTGTGCCATCTGCCAATGTAACTGATTAATTATCAGTTCACAGGTTATAATCTTTTAATTGATTTAACAATCCTATGGCCAAAAGCTGGAAATTCAATTTTTGTTCTTTATTATACAACAACAAATGAACTGACAAAACTTGAGCAGTCTAGGTAGAAAATGAAAAAAAATACCATCTGTTGTTTATAAACACAATAGTACATGATGATTTTATGTTTGCAAACCACATCATCCCAGTATCATAGGTAATGGTAGCATTTGAGCCCTGCTGAGCAGCAAGAGACAGCAGCTCTGTTCAGGACTTCCTAGGGATGACAGCTCTCCAGGAGTCAGGAGTTTTTCCTGTGTGCCATGATAATTGGTGGCAAAGGCCATACAACACATCTCCTAGCCAGAAACATGCTATGTACGGATTGAGGGCAGTCTCTCACTGCAGCTGGATTGAAGCCAGCTCACTTGTTCTGTTCCATCCCTTCCCTTCTAAAATCATTTTTCTAATATAGCTGTAGAAGGAAAAAAATTATTGCCTCTTTATTGCTAAAGTTCATTAGATTTCTCCTTGCCACTCAGTTCTTTCATGTTCATCTGAAGTATACTAAAGTTTTGAAATTATTCACTAAGTTGGAATATCTACCTATTTTTTATCATTGCTACTTTAGGAAATGTCCTATATGCACACACACTATTACAGAACTTTCAAAACATATTGAATAATGCCCAATATTTTGTATTTATTTGCCCTCCATTGCTGCCACAGAATTCCAGAAGTCTTAAGACTTATACAACAGCACGCACTTTGCAAAAGTCATGGGGTCAGATCACACTATAGCAGTTTTCTTGCCTTCCACTTACTCTATTAATATCTCCTGAGAGTAGAAGAAAGGAATTTAGACCAAAATGTCTATTTCAGTGAGTACTCTAAACTACTACATGCACTGGTGCTTAAAGATAACCTGCCTAGGGCCAGGGATTTAGCTCAGTGGTTCCAACACCTGCCTCGCAAGCTCAAGGTCCTGAGTTCAATGCTGGGTACCAAAACAAAAAAAAAAAGATAACCTGCCTTGAACCAACTTATACAAAATAGATATTTTAAAGTACTATGCTATTTTTTTAATTCCAAGTAATGAAGAAAATGTTAAATAATCTCTCGAAAAAAGAAAAGAGGGAAGAAGGAAAGAGTGAAGGGAGGGAGAGAAATGGGAAGGATCTTTTATTATCTATATTTGGGTTATCATCTATATTCTAGGTTAGGAATGTGAATTAAGTCAGAGTAATTTCTCAATATCTTGTTTTATTTAGAAAACGGTTGGACCATTGCCACACACAAAAAAAAAGGCTCTTCATAAAATGCTATTGGAGCATTACAATCATTCAAGTTTGTTCATTTGCTTTAGAAGCCAGTTCAACCTATGACAAGGGCTACAGTGACTCATATTCTTCCATGTATTTGTTGGACAGATCCTAGAGATGAATGTGGAGTCAACAATCAAAGATTGCTTTCTAGTCAACCATTTACTTAGTACAGAAACACTGAATTCATTAAGGTTTCTATGCTTCTCAATTGTAAAAGGGGAACAGTAATAGGACATCTATCACAAAACTATGATGGTTTAAAAAAGTGAAATATGTAAAATTTCTAGAATATATAGCAAGTGCTCAATTTCAGTCAACTATCATTATTTAACATATATTTAATGAGGAACTCTTGTACATATGGCAGTTTGTTAGGAACTATACATAAAATTTGTTTTCAAAGAGTTATTCTTGAAGAATAAAGAACACATGCATGTGAACATCCTCAGCAGCAAGCTGACCTGGCTTGGTGTTACATAAGAAACACAGACAAAACTACTGAGCAAAGATCACAGTACATCCAGCTGAGGAACTTGCGGGATTGTGAAATGGATTCACATGCACATCATGCAAGATGAACAGCATCTGGAAAGCTGGCATTTGGCATGTGGGGTTAAATATCTGAGGATCGGGATAAGGCTTCCAGGGAAGGTTTGTGCTGTAGGTGACTGGAAGAAACACTGGGATGTAGTCATAGAAGACCTTGGTTGTCAAGCTATAGAGCTATGCATTTGGCCCTGTCAAAGGAGAGCCTTTAAAAACTGGAGAATATCATAATTATGTTAATGATTGTATGTAAATATAGAAAACGTTTAACTTCGTAAGTGTAAGAAAGGAGACAAGCTATTGATCTATTGTCACTTTGATAGGCAATAGGAATTTTAATTGACTATTCATAGAAATAGAATAAGTGAAGAAGAGAAACACTCAAAACTTAAGAAATCCTTCTACATTACCTTCTAATATCACAACCTAAATCATTTTAGGTCTTTGCCTTCTGGTTCACTACCAAAAATCATGTTGTGATTGCTATATAAAGAAGAATTGTTTTTCCTTGTTAAACCTGATTCATGATGATCAGACTCTCACAGGAACTAGGAGTTGTTCAAATGAAGTTTTAGGTGCATTGAGAGAAGGGTGCTGACAAGAAAGAATATGTGCAAACATAATGTCCAAGAATAAATAGAATTTTTTAAATTCAGGTTAAAACTTTAGTAGTATCTAAGCTTTGTAGATCCAAATACCACTGAAGAACCAAGGAAACTAGGAAGGACATTCCTGTTATCTGTAAAATCAAGGTGGAAACATCTGTTGTAAAACATGTATTCTTCAATTCTGGTAAGTATCAAGTGAGCAATTTTTCAATTAAAATATATTAATTTCTATTACTCAGAACAAATACGGCAGTGTTGTTACTTACGTGATCTATGGTTAGTGCAGCACATGGGTGAAAGTGATCAAAACAAATGTCATTATGTTTGACAGAGCATATGTACTTCTCTAAATCATTGTACCTCTCTCCATAGAGCACTAAAAGTGAATGACATAACATTCCTAATTAATGGAAGTGGAAAGACTGGGAAGAATTTTAAGGTCAAAGAAAAGTTTATATGAATATATCTAACCTACCAAGCCTAACTTTATATGATTGCTTTATTTGCAAGCAGTCTTTGGAAAAACTGGCACGACAGCCTGCACTTCTCTCGGAGGTCATCCTTTGCTCTATTATTCTGTCTTCTTGTTTCCAGTAATGTTTGACTGATTGCAGCCACCTTAAAAATAAACATATACTATACAGGCAGAAAATGGAAATATTTCCCATTAATTAGTTTCAGGAAAGACAACTGACAAATTCATGTACCTTTGAAACATATTTGACAGATTGAATCTCACCCTAAATTCTGCAAGATGTGGTTTCGGTTGTAACATTTAATCTCCCTGTATCTAGTTTTCCACATTTTAAAATGAAAATAATAGTAGTGGTAGTAGTGGTAGTAGTAGTAGTAGTAGTAGTAGTAGTAGTAGTAATAGAAGTACTGTTTCCTAACAATAGTAATGGAAAAATAATAAACCATAAGGCTTGCTAGCATTTAAAATAAATTACTACAGTATATGCAAAGTCGTTAGAATAGTAGATGGCACACAAAAGAGATATTATAGATTTCAATGTTATAATTGTTATTATTGTGCAAAAATCAACCTCAGTGACAAACATCATATGCAGCTCTCAATTGAATAGCTTTGGTATCTTTCCAGACATCTCTATTAAGTGGGACATACTCCTTAGGGTCTTGGCTGAATGTGTTATTATATCTCTTTATTTTTGGTTTCCTAGTAAAGAAAAATGAACATACATTTATCATTTCCTATTAAGCTTTTTTGAGATTTTAGGAGAAATTTCCTACTAAAT
Source organism: Heterocephalus glaber (assembly GCF_000247695.1). The sequence continues at coordinate 29,414 of NW_004624769.1, forward strand.
TGAAGATCTGGCTGGGGTGAGAAGTCCTTATTACTTTTAGAAGAAGTGCCAGAAAGAACTATCTTGAAGATCTAGAAATAAACTATTAGTAATTAGAAAGTTATGAAACTCTTCAAAACCCATATAGAAAATGTGAAATTCAAACGTCTAAGACAGGTAAGTATTCATTCCAAACTGAAAGGTAATCTTACCCTGTAAGATGCTCAGGGTTACTTATGGTAGCCGAAAGAGCCAAAAAGGGACATCGAATCATGACAAGGAGATGCTCCCAGACTTCTGCTCCAATTTCTCCACCAAGACAATGGACCTGTTAAAGAAAAATACTTTCTCAGTTGAAGAAGTTGACTTAAAGACAGAACATGAAAATAAGACATAAAATCCTTATGCATAGAATCCCATTAGTATTAAGTATGCCAGGTTTAAATATGTATTAGAAAATCCAAAGAAACTCATAGACTGAAAGTTAAAGGTAGGAAAACAATACTCCATGTGACAGGAACCTGAAAAAAAGCAGCAGTAGCTATCCTCTTTACAGGTCAAGTGGATTTCAAACCAACACTGATTAAGAGAGACAAAGAAGGACACTACATCCTTGTAAAGAAAATCCAGAGCCAGAGATTTAGCTCAGTGGTTCTGCCACCTGCCTTGCAAAGGCAAGGTCCTGAGTTTGATCCCTGGTACCCCCCACCCAAAAAAGTTCCAGGCAATAGAGAAGCTGGAAACCTGGATTTCTCAAAATCCTCATACCCCACCCAACAATATTTCCTCTTTGTTTTACCTTCAAACCTAAGTATTTGTTAGCATATCCACTGTCAAAGAAGCCTCCATTACATCTCGCTGCCCAACTTCAAGCCTCTTGACTACTGACCTTAGTTCCTTTCTTGACACCCTTTATCCCTCACATCACTACCGAGTAATGCAAAGACAAATTCTATCAAGCTAAGTCCCTAATTTAACTTCCTCCGTATCTCTCCATTTCACATGGAATAAAATCCCACCTTCTTAATAGGATTTATGATGCCTGACATAATTTGGCCACTGCTGCCAATCTAGATTTATCTGGAGCCTGTCTCCCCCATCCTTACTATGGTCTGGACATATCAGTATTTTCTTTGTTCCTTGACCAACCACACCATTCCTACTTAAGAGCTTTCATATTATTGTTCCCTCTGCTTAAGATACTCTTCTGAATAAAATTTTAAAACAACAATAAATACTAGTATTTTCCCTTATTGAATCTATAAAATTCATTTGAATGTCATTCCTCACAAAGGAGTTTTATGGCCACCCATTCCAGAGTTGTTATCCTGTGACCTTGTCATTATTATGGTCATGACAGCCCACTCTTTCCCATTGAAGTACTCACTAGTATGGGCTTACAATCATTTGTGTGTTTACATGTTTAATTTCTCTTTTGCAATTAAATTGCAACCTTAGATGTGGATATTCCTAGCACTGACACAATACCTGACACGCTGGAAGCATTCTTTAGATAATTATTGAATAAATGAATGAATATCTTTTGACCAAACAAATTCAATAGACTAAGAAAAGATTTTCACATGCAATCTGAATTAAACAGATTAAATTATGGTTCCTGATTATCAATTGAAAAGAACTTACAATGAGAACTGCATAAATATATATTTATGCATATATATTTATGAATACATATATATAACCTTTCTTCTGCTCTCTTAGAATAGGCATCAGTGCTATTCAGTTGTACCCTTACATAAAATTGGAAAAAGTAAGATTCCAGTGTTATATCACCTCACAGATTTGCATTAGACTACAGTTCAAGGTTCTAAATTGCACAGACACATTTGTTGGATTTTGTTTAACAGGAGTATGCAAAGCACTCACGATAAACATATTTATGTTTAACTAAAATAAATACAATAAATTACTGCCAAACAAATCAAGACACACAGTATGTTTGGTAATTCCAAGTTTATAACAAGGAAAAGGAAAGTTCAATATGGCCTTGTTATCTTTTTCCCTTTCAAAGTATAAATTCCTTATAACAAAAGAATATATCTTTTCAAAATGTTTTCAACCTCCTTGAATAAATATTCTTAATGATGTTTCTATAAAACTTTGCTAAATATCTTCATATGATCCTATCAGTCTATATTGTCTTCATCCCACTCTCTCTGGGAAACTGAACTATAGGTACTACCTCAAAGGGCTCTCATGCTTACTGGTTCCACTTGATCTGGTAACACAAAGCCTTGGCAAGGGATCAGAAGAAACGAAGATAATGAGGTTGAAGTCAATGTTCCATTGGATCTGTTCTTCCAAGGTTACTTTGAACCAGTTGTGTTCCTCAACTAAAGTACTCCTCATAATGTAGCCAACTCAATGTGAATAGCATTCTGAATTTAAGTAAACCCTATGGGGAATAATGCTAATTTTGTGTTAAAGCCACATTTTAGTTGGTGTATAATACCCACAATTATTCTTTAAAGTATTTTTATTTATGAATTATTAATTTTAATTTTACATGTTTTAATATTAAACAATGAGTACTTAAAAGGAAAAAAATTCACAAAATAAAGTATTTCATTGTTAATATTCATTTTTTATAAAAAGGCATTAAAATTTTCAACATTTTTTTTGGTGTATAAAATCTAAAAAATAAAGTCAGAAGTAAATTCCTATATGAACTACAATGAAAACAACAATAGAATTCTACAATAAAAATAATCTTTACTTCAATCACACCTAAGGCTGTCTCTGCACAGGACAATAGCACACTCCATTCCCACATATTGCTTACACTGACACCACATGTGTTTTACTATGCTGGCCTTTTTGTAGGACATACTTGACATCGTGCTGGTCTTGCTGTTTTTTCAGGAGGTTCTTATTACATTATACAATGTGTAATTGACAGGAGCATAAAATATCAATAAAATAAAGTACTAAAATTTTAATGTGTTGCACATTTAGCATAAGCATCAACATTTTCACATCAGCTGTGTACTTGCTTTAAAAACCCTAAATGATAACATCAAAAATAAAAACCTATGTGAACTACTATGTAAATACAAACAAAAGTGTACCTCAGAAATAATCTTTGCCTCAACTGTCATACCTAAGGCAGTCTTCACACATGACAACTGGATGTTTCATGCACAAATCTTGCTTACACTGACAGCACATGTGTTTCCTTTCCTGTGTGGCATGTCATTCTTTTTTTTTTTTTTTTGGTACCAGAGATCAAACTCAGGACCTCAAGCTTGCAAGGCAGATGCTGGGCCTCTGAGCTACATCCCTGTCCCATGCTCACACTTGTCACCTCTCCTGTATTCCTCTTTTGTCAGGAGCTTACTACTATATTGTACACTATGCACTTAGGAAAATAAGATATCAATAAAATCAAATATGTAATGAATGCTTAGATTACCTATCAACATTGTCACATCAGCTGTGTACTTGCTTACAAAACACAAAAGATAACATCAGAAATAAAAATACGTGAACAACAATGTAAATAAAAACAAAAGTCAATCAAAAAAATAATCTCTGTTTTAACTGTCACACCCAAGGCAGTTTTCACACATAAAAACTGCATGTTCCATGCACAAGTATGGCTTACACTCATAGCACAAATGTTTTGTTTTCCTGTCCTTTTTGTAGGACACAGTTGACATCTTTTTGGTTTTCCTGTTTTAGTAGTAGGCCTTTGTGATGCTGTGCTTGCCTGGCACCTGTCAGCTCTCCGGCATGCTCCATAATTTTTTTTGCACAGTTCTTGGGGCAGAAACATTTTGTTTTTCCTCTTCTGTAAATGATCTCTTATGAGTTCCAGTCCCAATCCTCTAAGAAAATTTGTCTTTGGTATTTTGCACTTGTTAGTTTCTTTGTAACCTATCAAACTACTTTTGCTACACATGTTTAGGATTGAGTAAGATACAATCATTGCCCAAGACTTTGTGTTTCAAGTGACATCATATTTTTCACATAACTCATCAACATCATCTACTCTGGCTTTGGTTTTTTTGTAGAAAGTTACCATTTCAGGGTTCTGTTTGGTCATGGTTTCCCTATCAATATTTCCATCATGGTGCAATGTTGATATCAGCAGTACCAGTTTGTTTTTCTTTGCCATATATGAGGCCAATGTTATATCTTTCTGAAATCCAAAGATTGGACTATAAAATTCTCTGTTTTGAAATTGCAACATTACATTTGGAAAATTATATATATTTTTTATGCCAAATTTTGAAGGTGTTTTTTGGGCACATACTGCCTAAAGCCACAATGACCATAAAAAACTGCAAGATGTTCATCAATAGTCCTGTATTTAGATAGTGTGTAAATTGCTTTATCTTTTGAAATAAAACTCTCGAACAATGAGTGGATAGCAGCCAGAGTATCAGTTCTTTTTATTCTTGGCAAGTGGTTTTTGTCAACAAACCTCAGGCAATTTTGAAGGAAACCGAATTTCCTCAGTGTCATTTTTATTCTATACCCCTGAAACCCACACCCATGAGTCTTTTACCTTCCTATGATTATCATGAGAAAACCCTGCTAAATACAGCAGACTTATGAATACTTTCAGTTCAGCTAGTGCGATATCAAATAAACACATTTTTTAGTATGGCTATAGTAAATATAGAATATTTTACTTGTATTTCATCATTTTTTGCATTTCACAACAACTTGTGGCATTTTATCTATTACAAACAATTTCCAACATTGAATAGCAATACTGGCATTCCATCCAATAGGTTTCACCGCTGTGAAAATTCTCACTATATTTTCAGATGTAACATTAGATCACTCTGTTTGATAGCATGATAATTTTGTGACATTTTGACTAGTCAAATATGTACTAACATTGTTGTATTCTTTGTAATCTGAATCAGAGAGGTCTTCATTCTCTGTGTCTGTATCAGGTAATTCTTGCTCAATTTCACTGTCACAGGAACTTTGGCTCACATGGCCAATGTCAAATCATAAATGCACACCTGTTGCTTGTTTGAAGTTCCTATATGTACCTTGCCATTCATCTGCTAAGTGAGTGAATGCGGATGGATTCCTGCTTTCCCCATGCCCAGTTACTGTGAGCCACACCTTTATTTCATTATGGTACAGTACAGCTTTACATAATAGATGAATGCTGTGGGTATATTTTAACCCCTATGATGCTCAGGGAAACATATGCAAAAACAGTTACAAGGAGCATTATGTAGGTAAATTTCCCACTTTGACATTTTTGCACACATGCTCACACCTTGCTGTTTGTTGTATTAAGTCGGTAATTGGGTAAATGCAAAGATTCCTTCCTGTATCCCTCAAGTGCAGCTATTAAGATGCATAGCTGGTACTATTATGCTAAAGTGTAAATTTATTGTAGAAAAGTATAGGAAAGGTTTTTGTTACCCAATGTTAAGTAAATACTTCCTCACCTTGCCCCTTTAAGCAGAGGAGCAAGTTACTAGCTCTGGATTACTGCACTGACCCATATGGTTTTCCTAAAACACACTTTTGAAAACTAGCATCCTTGAATTGTAATTTATCTGTTCCATTTGTTTCCTGTTCTCATAATACTGTATTATATAGTTGACAGCTTTGGTAGAATTCAAATTTTTTTGCTTAAAATATAAAGATTTGATTTTGAAATCTTTATGGAGGGAAGCTTATGTCATGGCATTTGAATTCTCTTCACCTTGAAATAGTTTTCTCCAATGAAAGTTCCCTCTTTACATAGAGATTTAAAAGTTGCACTAACATACCCTGTAGAGTCACACAAGATAAGGGAGGCAAAAGACTGATTATGATTCACTGGGGGAATTTTCCAGAAGAAAGAGCCACCATCCACCCTGATCTGAATTTCAGTAGACACATTCCTGAAGCACCAAAGATCTTTGTTATAGTGCTTATGTATATTAGAAAATTAACCCAGAGAAATAAAATCAAATGTACCTCATCAAATATAACATATCGAATCCTTTTCACCCATTGTTGACGATGTGGAGCTAGCAGCAGAATTTCAAAGCAGGCAGGCACTGTAACAAGTACCTAAAAATAATAATATTGTCAACTAATATATTGAGCATGTAGTAGGTACGAGAGTAATTATAAAACTATATATGATAGAGTTATGGGTCCTAGATTTATCTGCTGATAATTAGGATATAACATTACTTCTAAGAATTAATTACATGAAAATTCTGATTATTAGTCTGAAAGAGATGAAACTTCAACTTTTCAACTCAAAAGTGATGAAATATCAAATTTGGAAGTTTATCTTATTGTAAACATTAACTTATATTAAGTGTATAAAATATTGTTTTGTGACATGTGTATTCTTGCATATGACATACTTTAATCACATCCATCTTCTCCATTACTTCTTTAGTGAGCATTTAGCATCAGAAAATAAAAACTATTCATTGTCACAGTCTTGAGTTTTTAAAATCCAACCCTGCAATAGAATTTGAGTTGGATTATGCTTACTGCGAATCAGCAAGGAAGGGGCCGGAGATTTAGCTAAGTGGTTCCAGGGCCTGCTATGCAAGTGCAAGGTCCCTAGTTCAATTCCCAGAACAATAAAAGAAAAAAAGAAAGAAAAGAAAGAAAGAAAGAAAGAAAGAAAGAAAGAAAGAAAGAAAGAAAGAAAGAAAGAAAGAAAGAAAGAAAAGAAAAGAAAGAAAGAAAGAAAGAAATCAACAAGGAAAGCAGGACTGGGCAGAGAACTAGGGCAAATTACTGACTGGACAGAGCCTCAGCCATTATACTTCAAAGATCTGGATGAATGTTGTCTATCTGATTTTCTCCATTAAGCCAAAATGGCCCCCTTTTGTACACATGCTTAGCTCAGTCACAGGATATGGATGATACAGGAAGACCAGGGACAATTGGCATCTGTCCTCACCACACTCCTCATAACTGGGCAGCAAGTCTTTCCTCGACAGGTGATTTGAGTAGCACATCTCCATGTCTACTACATAGTGTTCTATGAACATGCATTCATTTTTCATTATTACATATTATTGATCTGCAATTTTAATAAGGATGCAATCTATGATTTAATTAACAATCTATGATTTAATATACTATAGCCATACTAAAATACAAGTTTTTATAGTATACTTCAAAAGCACTTTGCAGAAAGCATAATTATCATTAGAAATTTCTGTTGTTAATTTTTATAACTTGTAGAATTCTTACAATTGTTTTGAATCCATCTATAAACCATCATAATTTAATGAACTATAGCTGAAATCTGAAATCAAAATGTAACGGTCCTTAGAAAAAGATAAATTCTATTTCTTACTCTTCACAGTGTAACAAAATTACATTTTCTCTGGAGCCTTTTTATTTTTTATAAATTCAGGAAAATTATTTTCACAAGGACTTGTGAAGATTTTGAGTTTCTAATCAAAGAGATACATAATTACTGTTACATAATTTCATATCAAGTTTATTGAAGAACATACCCTACCTGAGAGTTGAGTGCATCGTGACGATATTCCCTTGTAAAAACCCCACATAGTGCTGCACCATTTGGCAGATTTTTGGTGTAACGATTTTGTACAGTTGCTGCCACTTGATTAACAAGGGCCTGATTGACAAGGAAACAGACCATTATCACATACTAAAGTATACATAGGTGAAATGTCAAGAGACAACAAGTATTGTTCGAAGGTATGTCCTGCCAAATATACAGAAAGCTTAGTAACACTTTCTCCTACCCATCTTTGTAAATAGTGTAAAATAAATCATCTTTTTGAGATATTGAACTAAGATTTTGACTTCATCAATAAACTTAAACTGAAAGTAAAAATAAAAAAGAAGAAAAAGTTCACCTAAAATACAAATTTAAAAATGTTACCCTCATGTAGGAAGTAAAATTGCTAAACAACATATTACTTGCATAGCCAACACTTAGAGAAAAACCAATTTTACCGAAGAATGAAGTTCAAGTACAGGATACCCAAGATAGACTTGTGCCTCTTCTATTTAGAAATGTATCCTAGATGCCTGAAGTTGAGTGTATACATGAATGAGTAGAACCCTGTTCAGGATTAAACAACTAGGCTGCTCTGTGGAATTTATAAACCTGCAAACATCTATCTCACACTTGATGCTACATAATTGAAAATCATCTAGACTAAGATGTAAGTTTCTTTTTTTTTTGTTTTGTTTTGTTTTCGTTTGTTTTGTTTTACTTTTTGGTACCGGGGATCGAACTCGGGTCCTTGCGCTTGCGCAGCAGGCGGCAAAACCACTGAGCTAAATCCCCAGCCCAGATGTAAATTTCATAATAAAAATAATAAAGGTATTAGGAGGTGACATTTTCATATATTTCAGCACACACAAAATTCCAAATGAAAATATTGATAGTTCTGACTATGCAAAGATTTTATTGCTCTCATTAAAATAACCATAATAAAGTGAGAAAACAACAAATGAAAGAATATTTCACTATCATTTTAGTCAAAAGATTTAACATGTTTTTATATAAAGTTTTAAATTTGTTAATAATATTCAACCCCTTCCAAAAGAAAACTGGGTAGATGCATTCACAAGTACTTTATGAGTAAAGAAATCCAATGTTCAAATATCATCATCACAGTGCCTCCAAGTCACTAATCACAAGAGATGTTAATCTAAAGATGAAAGAGTAATTTTCACTTATGAGTATGCAAAATTCATTAAATGGTGATAGAAGTGTAGGAAAACTTAGCAGAATGTATACTCTGATATCCTGATGGAGGGAATTAAAGTGGATTTAAACTTTGAGAACAGTAATTTGCCAAAATGTTCTGGGTTCAATTTACTAATTCCATCATTAATTTTTTATAAACTTATATTTTATAAATTTCCCATCATGGTAACTTATTGTTTTAATAATCATGAAAAACAACAAAGCTACAACAAAAATGAAACACCAATTTAAACTAATCATGTGTGTCAATTTGTTACACAGGCTGATCAGGAATCACTCAACATCACACATTTTCCAAAAACTAAAGTCTATCTACTCCATTCTAGTTGGAAGTCACCTGAACTAGATCTACAATCACCCCAACTAAACTTCCGTAGAGGAACCATATTAAATTAAAAAGTTGTGAATGAGGAAATGCAGACTTTTACTTCCCATAAATCAAAATTTCTCCGAAAATACAAAAATTATTGGGGTTTTTTTTTTTAATTTCAAACTTAGCAGAACTAAAATAAAGAAAATTTGGTAAAGTAAGCAGGCTTGAAAAACAGAGCAGTCCCCAGTGCCTAACAGCAGATAGGACATCTTCCATGAGCCCTGCAGAGGTAATATCATGCCCTTAGTCAGTTCACTGCCCAAGAAAGTGTGAGAGCTTCTCTCAATTCCAGCATCAAGCTCGAGGTCAAGATTGCAAGACTACATTTCTTTTTTGAAATGGTTCCGAAAAAGGTGATATTTTAGCCTCTGAAACTAGAATACAAAATTGCAGATTAAGAAAAAAGAGAACTAGACTTATATGACCACATGCAGCATTTTTAAAGGAGGTTCAGGAATGAAAGAGCAAATTACATGATCTTGAGCTCTACCTTGGTTGGTGCAACATACACAACCACCCCTTCATCGCTCTCCTTCAGCACTTTCTCCATGCAGTAGTAGGAAGCATAGGTTTTGCCTGAGGATGTTGGGGCAACAATCACTGCTGACTCATAGTTATCCACCACATCGAGGAGTTCTCGCTGCAGGGTTCAGAGTAAAATATGTTTCAATAATATCGGCTGGGGATTTAGCTCAGTGGTTCCTTCCCCTGCCTCTGAAGTGCAAGGTCCTGAGTTCAATCCCCAGTACCAAAAAACACGTGCTATCAATAGTATAAGCGACAAATTAGCAAACCAAATATATTAAACATTTCCAATATGATTTTCTGAGTTTCAAATGGCATGCTTAAAATTTGTAATTGCACAGAAAAAAATTTAAAATATCTGAAAAACATATGCTGTTCTCTCAGAGGATATAATTTATTTGCTTTTGAATATCTGAAAGTTGAGTTTTACCTTTGAAAAATGGAAAGGAAGTCTCAATCAAACATCCTGTTATTGGGAAGATTTCCTTGTAATTATTTGTCATTTAGTAAGTATAGAATGGCTTTGAGAAATAATACTCTAAGAAGTAGCAATTTCATAATTTGTAATAGGAAAAAATGGCTGGTTAGGAAAAACATCAAAGATCTTAATTGTGCTGCCCATCAGCTACTTTCTGTATAGAATACAAGATGCCTAATCTGGAGGTCAGGTTGGATCTTCATTTCCATGACCTACATTTTTATTCATCAACATGACAAAAGAACTGTAAGTCTATGAAGTACAGAGGATGGAAAAATACTTCCAAATTAAAACTTGCACCCCTGTTAAGTCTAGGCCCACTCATAATCACATCTCATAGTGAAGTAAGCATCAGGAGAGTTACAGCATGCGTACAATTAATGGAGAGCATTTGTTTCCCTTATGGCCTGCACTGAAATAAGAAATTAGTCCTCCTACTGATGGAAAGGGAGCATGAAGCTTTTACAGTAGTCAACTATTATTAATAGAAGGAAGATAAAGCCTAGGCTGTGGTTCAAGTGTGGTTTTAGTGTTCTCCAAGAATCCTTGTGTTAGAAGCTTGCTCCCCAGGGTGTACAGCATTAAGAGAGTCTTTACTAAGTGGCAGAGTGGAGTGGGAGGCCCCTAGGCACTGGGAGTGAGCTCGGGAAGGTAGTTGCTGTGGGAGTCCGGGTCGTTCTCCAGACAGTGTAGTTATAAAAAGCCTGAGCCCAACCTCGCTCAGCTTTCTCTCTACTTATTTGAAGATAGGACATTTTCTCCCACTTCATTCCCACCTTGAGGTCATACTATTCTGCTGTTAAGCCCTCATAGGGGCCAAACTAATGATGCCATCTGATCTTGGACATTTAACTTGCAGAACTGTAACCTAACTAAACCTCTTTATAAAGTTAGCATGCCTCATGTATTTCATTACAGTAATAAAAAGCTTACATATAGTCTGATTCTAAGCAAAACAATCTATTAGACTGAACATAGGATACTGCATTTCTTTAAGTAAATATGATCAATGTCTTATCAATTTTATATGGCCTATATATGCAAAATTGGATCCACTTCTTCCTAATTTTATAACCATTCAAAGATATTTTATATACTTTTATAGAAGAATACTAGTTGCAGCGTATAAATATCTAAACAATTGTCTCCATTGTGTAAACTACCAAATTTTCTCTGTGTCCATTTATATATTCATGTATGAAATCCTACTGCCATGGAGAAAATCAGGAGGGTGCTCCAAATTGATACATCTGGATGGTATGAATGTCTTTAATCTTCAAGTCTATATAGTAAATTGATCACTCACTTCCAACTAAATGGTATGTATTAAATGAAAGGTTTTCTTTTCATCATCAGTGAGAAAAATGTCAGCATTTGGCATTTTACATAATTATTTTTAAATGATAACACTCAATATTAAGAACTGTATGCCAGATATAATATTTAAAGTTACAATATTGAGAAATTCCTGCATTCACATATACACAAGATTTTTTCATTTGCATTAGCATCATTACCTGCCAAGTATCAGGAAAAAAATCCTGGACCCTTGGATCTGGATCTTTTCTTTCCTCTCGTATCAAATGATGGCCCATGTATTGCAGTTGAAACCGAGCTGGCCCAATGCCAATTGAATATTTATTCTTTCGCTTCTTCTTTATGTCATCTACTACATCCTATATTATTTCAGAGACTATTTTGAAAATGCTTTAAATTAAACATCATTTACATAGTTAAAATATTTATTTCTAAATTTATTCTATGTAAAAAACATTTTACCACTTTTTAAATTTTGCAAAGACATTACCACTTAAATTATCCTTTTAAATGTAAATGAACTAATAAATATCAAGATTTTTAAATCTCCATCATGGGTCTTGTAACTACCATCTGATATATTTTTTAAAATGGAATAATCACACTATAGTTTTGAGATGTTTTGCTAGAATTAATTGTAGAATTAGTTCTAAGGTCTACACAAATTATCTAGCATTTAGTCTACTTGTCCAGCAAAGTATTTATACAAGATGTCTAATTCCATGTTACTTCAAGATTTGGCATTTGGATAACTAATAATGATAATATTTTCAGTTAAAAAATCTAAAAGATATTACTGTATTTTCAATAAATTTGTGTATACCTAATACTTAGACTATTCAAATATTACCTGGTCTGATAAAGACCTTGCCAATTCATCAAATCCTAAATAATTAAGGCATCTGCTTATGAACTGCCGATCTGCATCTTGCAGAAGATCTGAGTATTTATCCATCAAGGAGTGGATCCTTTTCATCATTTGGACAGCTATATTGAAATCTTTTATGGTCTTGCCTTTGTCAAAAAGAAACAATGAAATGGTTATAAAAAGCCATCAAATAATAGATTTTTTAATATCCAAGATCAATCATCTGGCTTATTAGTCTTAATTAAACTCACTATCTTACTTGGCAATAATGGAGGTTTTGAAGTACAGAGAATTAAATAAAAGTAAAGTTTAATTATCAACACTTCATCATCTCCATGAATTTTTGAGAATACTTATGCTAATGCTAGAATAAAGAAAAATCTTGTAATTCATGTGAGATTGCTAAACTGAAGATTTTAGAAGTTTATGGAGAATAAGAAGTCATGTCTCCATCTATTATTTTATCTTCTACTGTGTTCAAAGGAAAATGTTTTTGTAACTTTAAATGTTTGATTAAAAATTCAGCAATATTTATTGAGCCCTGATTTTGACCATAGATATGGATTTGGTGTAATCATTGGAGTCTTTTAATTCAATCCATCTATTTCAACTTCCAAATGCAAACTTGCACGATCCCTCTCCACTCCTTTAGAGTCATATATATCCTTTATACTCTTTTCTTCTGCTAATCTTTTCATACTTACCATGTCAGCGTTCCTGTGTGTCTTTCTCCTAATCAATCTGTTTTTATCTATTCAACAACTGTTACCAAACACCTAATGAATCCAATAAAAGGCTATCCAAGAAATTTAACACAAAGTTCTTACCCTCCAAGAACTCCCCATCCAGTTACAAAGTCAATATACAATAATTTGATTGTTGCACAGTGTGCAACAGAAACTATAGGTGTTATGTGAGCCCTATCAAGGAAAGGCTTTATGGAAAGATGCTTCATGAAATGGATTTGGAGATTAGAGAGAGTTTAGATAGATAAAAAAACAAGCCCATAGACCTCTGTGGCAAATACTACTATGTAGTTCTCTACTCATTATTAATCCTTATTTCTTCTGTATAATAAGGAACTTCCGTGTATCCAGGAAAAAAATCTCCATTTACCAAGACCCCCTGTGATTAGATGAGGCCTTGTCACCAAGATCTTGCTCTTAATATCTAAAAAGAAGTTACTGAGAGCAGGAAAACTCCTTAAAAGACAGAGACAAGACTCTAACAGACAGAGAAGTTCAAGAGACCAGCTTGAAACCACACTGAGCAGGCTTTAGATATTATTGATTTGGCTTATAATTAGGCTATTGATTAAAATTATGAGTCATTATAAAGCCTAAGTGTGACTTGTGAATTGGCCTTTCAGCTGGTGTGTGGAAATAAACTTTGCTATGCCAACAGTCAGAATTGGGGTCTCTATGATCTATGGGGTTATGGTATCTCTAATAACAAGGAAACACTACTGTTGAGGATTATGACTCTGTGCAACCATTTTCCAAGATCAAATGTTAGCTAAAGATAATTCGTGTGGCTGCTTAGCTATGACCTGCAAGATGGCACAGGTGCCTTGTTAACTGTGACCTGTCCTTCACAAGTATACAGCTAACTTTCCTTTTACAGCCTGGCTCATTAGTGCATTAGTTCTGCCTTCATGCCCCCTTGCTACATTGTATAATCATAAATACTGACTAATGAAGAGCTCATTGTCTTAGCTATCATAGAGCTAAGATCAGGTGGTCTTTACCCAGGAGAGAGCTAAAGTTTAATTCCCGGCCCCCCAAGAAATAAACTATCTCTTGTTATTCTCTATTCTTTGTTCTTTGTATATTATTCTTTTATCCCTTGCTGTACACTCATCAGGAGACCAGTTGTCCCCCTGTAACTGCTTGGGCTATCAACCTGACAGAGAAGGATTTGCCTTCTTCCCTTTCTCCTAATATTTGCTAGAATACAGTCACCTAGGAATGTAAGAGAGCCTGAAGAATGGAACACATGCCAAGGGTAATGGAATCAAAATAGAGGAGCCTGGGTCACTGGTGCCATTGTCCAGCTGCCCCAGCAGGCTAGACAGACCACAGGTGAGCTTTATTTCAATGAGTACACTACTATATTCTTTAAGCCATTATTGATTTCTCTTAGTAGCAACCAAATGCAAATTTGATTAAGCATCTTAATTGGTGAGAACAACATATGATGTGAAGTCTTATGCCTCTTATTAGGATAAAATACACAATGAAACATGGAATTTGCTAGAACACACATTGAAGGAAAAGGAATAAATCTTGGAGGGAGATTGTGTGATGGAGAGAATGTGAGTATCATGTGTTAAAGATTCAAGTGTGGACATCTCAAGACTGACGTCAACCAGGTTGACTCTAACAGACTGTCATGTTGGACATATTATGAAACATAATCATTTCCCTGTTATTAATTTACATATGTTTCTCTACCACTTCCTATGTCACACTTCCTTTCTCTTTCTCTTTTGCATTTCTACTCTCTGCTGTAGAAATTGTATTTTAGAGCACATGGAATATACAGCATCTCTGGGAGAACTCCTCATGGTAGACAAACATGAACATCACTTTCCACAGAAAGAAAATATTTATGCTTCAGAATATAAAAGAGAATGATAGATTCTCCCTGGGTGCCTCACTGCGTTGGTTGGTTCCCATAATCGTGCTACTACCTGAGAGGTAGCTATTTTAAAACCTGTCTTTGATTGTGTTTATGACTATGCTCTGTATTTGCTACTGAAATGTAATTGTTCATTGATAAAATTGAGATTCATAAAATGGAGATAATAATACTTAATAAAATCAGATAATGCACATAAGTCATCTAACACAAATTTCCAGTTAACAAATGACTACTATTATCATAACATTTCTTTAGTTGTCCACTTCATCCAGATAAGAAAACACAATCACGTACCTTCACCTCGACAGTGTTCTCTCCATGCTTTCAAGCAGGCAGTAAGACCAACCATTTCAACTCGAACTTTCACTGAGTTACTTTTACATGACTTCAAAAAGTCTTCCAAGTCCTTTACTCCAGAGTTTAAATTCTTTGTCATTTCTTCTTTAATAGACAATGATAGAGCTTTCCATTTTTGCTCATCTTTTTGTTCTTCCTTGGCAAATATCCTCTCCTTATTCTCTCTTGCAATTATTTCTGCTTTGGTCTCCTGCCCAAAAAGAAAGAAACATATCTTGCAACAAGTTCAAAATATTCCAAGATGACATTACAGGAAACAATATTTTTAAATGCAAATTAATGATTTGATTATCATCTTATTCTTTAATAGGCATTAGACCTAAAATGGCTTTTTTAAAAATTAAGCTTCTGTAGTAGAGTAACTAACATCTACAACTATTTACACATTTCAAAGTAACTAGAAAGGAAGTCTGAAGGTTCTCAACCTACTAAAATGATAATATTATCTGAGATATACATGCTACTTACCCTGATTTGATCATTACACAGTATGTACATGTATCAAATTTTAATACTGTACCTCATAAATGACTACAAATATTATGTGCCAATTTAAAAATAAAAACCAATTTTAAAAAAAGTTCAGACCAGTGGGGTGGCCTATGCCTATATCCATAGCTCTCTGGGAGGTTGAGAAAGGAAGACTGGATGTTCAAGCTCAGCTTGAAAAACTGAGAAAGTCAGCAAGAACTTGTCTCAAAATTTCAGATAAAATTTTGTTTAATTTTAAGAAGTGTAGAGATGTAACTCAGTGTGAAGAACCTGGGTTTCAATCTGAAGTAAAACACAATTTAATTTAGTGAGTAAAAAGTCTCTCTGCAGATAATTTTTAAATTTTTAAATGTTGTCATTTATTTAAAAAAAGAAAATAAATAGACATCAGACTACTGCTATTTATTGCAGTAGTAACTGTTACTCTCTCTGAAATTACCTTCCCTCTTCCATTCCTCCAAAGTCACTTTCTATTTCCTATTTTGTTAAGATATTTCCACCATGAAGCCCTCACTCTCTCAAGCATCAGTCATTTGTTCCTCCTTTACCTGGTCATCCACTAGCCCTAATCAACATGAACTAAAGTTGTACTTGTTTTACTACATATAATTGTATTTGTGTATAGTTTTTCTGGTGTTCTTCTCTATACTGAGATCCTTGAGACAGGATTATGCCATGTTCTTTATGTCCAAGCACAAACCATTTAGTTCACAATTTTTGACAAGTAAATGAGGAAAGAGAAAGATTATCAAAGAAAAGCAAATATAGAAGGACAAACAAAAATGATTTGCTTTATCTAGATAATGTTTCAAATTGATTTATACACTGGATGACAATTTTACTACAGTTTTACCAGCCTGATTTATTATTCAATAAAAACAAGCTTAGAGAACTAACAAGAAAATTTTGACAAACTTTCCACTACCCTTGTTACTCACTGAATTAACATGTAAATATTTTACTATAATGAAGCAAATTTAACTGTCATTTCTCTCTAAGTATTTAATTCTAATCAATAATACTTGAGTTTTCCCAGTGTTTAAATGAAGAGTGAGAAACTAGACATTTATAGTTAAATGGATGCACATTGAGGCCATACTCTTAAGTGAAATAAATAGGACACATACGTGCAAATACCAAATAGTTTCCCTAGTGTGAGAAACTGAAAGTGTAAATAAGGACCAAAAGGTATAATAGATAATGTGAAATAGGATGAAAAGGGGCAAAGGGGAAGTGGGAGGGATAGGGGAATGGAAAGAAGGGACTGGAGTTAATATGAAAAAATGGGAACAAAGTCTCTGTAAATAGGGAAGGCTGGAGGGGTGAAAGGTGCACAGCTAATGGGGAAAAAATAAGAACCAAGCATAATAATTCAAGTTTCTCACTTTTCATGCCTGAGTAGTACTGTATTATATATATATATATATAAAGACATCTTCTTTTTTGTTGTTGTTGGTACTGGGGATCAAACTCGGGTCCTTGCACTTGCGCAGCAGGCAGCAAAACCACTGAGCTAAATCTCCGGCCCTAAAAAAATGACATCTTCTTTATCCACTCTCCAGTTGATGGGCAATTGGGCTGTTTCCAAGTTTTTGCTATTACAAACTGTACTACTATAAACATGGGATATATATGCCACATATATTGCTGTTAACACAATTATCTATACTTAGTTATTAATATAACAAATGTTCACTGATAATTTTCACATAAGCTTTTAATAGTTTTATTCCAGAAATCAGTACAAACTTTCTGCCTTCACAGAGCCTCCAGCACAAGCAAGCAAGGTATATCCCCCTCCCCAGCTCCTCCCTTCTCTCTCAGCTTCCTGGCTACCATGGGTTAAGTATATTTTCCTCTGCCATCCGTCTATGCCATCCAGCTTCTGCCTTGCAGCCAGAACACCATGGATTGATACCGTGAGCCAAAATAAAACTCTCCTTGAAGTTGTGGGTATCAGATATTTTGGCCCAGTGAAAAGAAAGTGACTAAAACATTTTATATTATGTGAAATATCTCATTAAAACTAAAAAAAAAAGGCACCACCATCCACCAGTTCCAAGCTGGCTCTACATTTTGCTCCCCCTTGGCATGTGGCAGTAGAGGTGCAGACTAACCAACCAACCTGATCCTGGATGAAGATGATACCTGGAGAGAGAAGCCTACATTCATCAGATTTCAGACCCGGGATCTGATCACCTTTCATATCTACCAGTGTAAGCAAGAACACACAGTGCCTTGGACTGTAACCAGTCTGGAGTGACTGGACAGAGGGGCTGCTGGTATAGGGAGGCACTTCAAAAATCCTTAAGTCATAAAACTAGGCAAAGAAATTCACCACTGTCTGCATTCCAAGACTGCAAGTCCTAGAAAGAAATCACTTATTTTAAAAAACACAAGAAGGGCCGGGAATTTAGTTCAGTGGTTCCACCACCTGCCTCACAATCGCAAAGACCAGAGTTCGATCCCTGGTACCAAAAAGAAAGAAAGAAAGAAAGAAAGAAAGAAAGAAAGAAAGAAAGAAAGAAAGAAAGAAAGAAAAAAAGAAGAATTTTTTCTTTCAAACTTCTTTAACTTTTCTATTTTTAATTCTTTTTCTCTGTCCATTCATTTTTCTGAAGGATTAGTCTTTTTATCCCTTTTTCATATTTTTAATCTCTTTAGTTTCTTTTCTCTCTTTTTCCCTTTCAACTTCTTTTTCTCTGCCTTCTTTTCTTTCATTTTCTTTATTTTACTTGCTGTTTTCATTTTCTCTTTTTTTCTTGTTCATTTATACCCATGACTGCTTTCCAACACTATTGATTTCATTTACGCCTCAAGAAAAACCACATCTTACTTGTCTCTCTTCCTTCTTATATCCCATTGGTCAAGTTTTCACAATTTATCTCTTCATTCTCCAGTTTCTTAAACCCTCCACCTTTGCAAGTAGAACTATTAAGCTTTGTAAATCTCTAAGTAACTACCCCACTGATGCTATTACTGTTGAATACTGTTCTATTGTTAGTGGAGATAACATTGGAGATCCATTTTGTAGATATCTACTGTAGATAAATAGTAGGTCAATATCTGGGGTTTCTTAGTGTTCATACTATAATTATAGACCTCTTTTCTATGATTAAGGGTAGTACATTATTGATCCTTGGGCTCTGTCAATATCCAGTTTGTGTTCGACACTATTATTCCCCCTGATGTTATTAGTATAGCCAAGGTGACATAATTGCTGTTATTAATTGATTTTCTTGGGATTCCAATATCTGAGTTGTCTTGGGATTATTAACAATACTGTGGCCCATACCAGGAAAGCTGAGCACTGGTCCAAATATACTGCAAGCTACCTCTGCAAATACTCAGAGATGGTTGGACCCTGGGATAGAGACAAGGCCAATAGCCATACACAGAGGTCACCACTGAAAGTAGATATTAACCAAAAAATTCTCTATCCTAGCAACCAATCTTGCTGCTATAATCAGCTCACAAGCATCAACAAAACTCAATAAATTTTTTAAAATGGAAACATGAAAAGACAAGGCCACAAAATGCCTAACCCAAAGCTTATGCATGGGACATTGAAGAGGAAACCAAAACCCAAACAGCAAAATAATTTGACAGAATAAAAAAGGAGATAACAAAATAGATCAATAAGGCTCTTGACAAACTCAGAGAAGATATAAATAAACAGACAATGGGACAAATAAACAAAATGACCAACAAGTTTACAAAAGACACTAAAAGCAAGCTAGAAGAATTAAAACATGATGCAACACATGACCAGGATAAAAAAAATTGGAGTCCATTAAAAGGTTCCAAATAGAAATTCAACTGATTAAAAATTCTATCAATGGGCTGAGGATTTAGCTCAGTGGTGCCGCCACCTGCCTTGCAAGCACAAGGTCCCGAGTTCAATCCATGATACAAAAAAAAAAAAAATTCCATCAAAAGTATGGGCAGCAGAAATGAGCAACGTGAGCACAGAGTTTCAGAGCTACAAGGTCTGCCTATTGTTGGTGACTAATCAATTAGAAATACCTTAAAAACAACAAGAGAACATGAAAAATGGATTCAAGAGCTTCTAGATGGCACAAAGAAGACTAATTTAAGATTAATTGGAACTAGTGAAAAATCAGAAGGCAGCATAAATGACATAAAAACCTTATTTACTGAAATAATAGCATAAAACATTCCAAATAAGGTGAAGAATTTTAACATATAGATAAGTGACGCATATAGAACCCCAAGCATCCACAATAAGAAAAAAAAAAAAAAAAAACTCTCCAGAATCTCCAGGAAACATCATAGTCAAAATCTCAGAAGTCCAAGAAAGAACACAATCTTAAAAGCACTTACAGAAAACCAATGAATCTTTTATAGAGTTAAACCCATTACAATTAGTCCAGGCTTCTCAACACAAACCTTTGGCCAGAAGAGCCTGAAAAAAGTGTTTCAGACCCTAAAAGAAATGAGTTTCCAATATAGTACTCAAAACACTGGCAAGAGCAATTAGGCAAGAAAAGATTAAAAAAAAAAAACACCAAAAGAGGCCTAAAACTAATAAGTAAGTTCAGCAATGTAGCAGGATACAGAGTCAACCTCCCAAAATCCATAGCATTCCTGTGCACTACTTATGAACCCACTGAAAAATTACAAAAAAATAGCATTCATAGTAACACCAAGAAAAATTAAATACTTAGGAACTAACCTAACAAATGAAGTAAAAGACCTCTACAGGGAAAACGAAATTATTCTGAAAAAGGAAATCAAAGAGGACATCAGAAAATCAGAAGATATCCCCTGTTCCTGGATATTCAAAACCAATGAAGTCAAAGTGACCTTACTTTCAACATTGATAAGCAGATTTATTGCAATCTCAATCAAAATACCAATAGCATTCTTCACTGAACTGGAAAAAAACACTCTAAAATTCATGAGGAATCAGGAAAAACACAAAATTGCAAAAGCAATCTTAGGTACCAAGAGCATAATGAGAGGCATCATAGTTTTGGATTTGAAGTTATATTACAAACTGCAGTGGTTTACAAAAAAAAAAAAACAGCATGGTACTGGCACAAAAACAGGTGAAGACCAATGGAACATAATAGAGGATGCAGAAAAAACTCCAAACACATTCGTTACACTATTTGATTTTTAACAAAGGGGCCAAAAACATACGCTGGAGGAAAGATAGTCTCTTTAATAAATGGAGCTGGGAAAATTGACTATCCACATGCAGAATATTAAATACAGATCCATTCCTCTCACCATGTAATGAATTAAAATCAAAATTGATCAGAGAACTAAATGTTAAAACAAAAATACTTAACCTGTTGTAAGATAAAATAGGTAAAACTCTTGAAGTCCCCAATTGTACAAAATGAACTGCAAGAATGGGCAAATAGAATCATATTAAATTAAAAGGCTTCTGCATGTCAAAAGAAACAAATGAATGAAAAAAAAAACCTTCAGAATGAAAAAGAAATCTTTCCAGATGTTCCTTAAGCAGAAGACTAATATCTAGAATATACAAAGAAATCAAGCCAAGTGATGTGGTGCATGCTAGTAATCTCAGTACTTGGGAGGCTGAGGCAGGAGTATTCCATGAGTGCAAGGCCAGCATAGGCTACATACTGTACAGGGTTCAAGGCCAGCATAAAACACACAGCTAGACTCTTGTCTCAAACACACACACACACAAAAATAATAATAAAAAAATTAGACTCCCAAAATAAAAGACCCTGTCCAAAAAGAGCAAATGAAATGAATATACTCTTCACTGAAGAAATAAGTACAAATGGCCAATTAACACATTAAAAACACCACAGGCCATTAGAGAAATGCAAATTAAAACAACACTGCAATTCTATCTTACCCCAGAAAGACTGGCCATCATCAAGAAATCAAAGAATGACGAATGCTGGAGGGGGGGTGCACTGGGGAGGGAGGAAGGTACCCTTTTACATTTTTGGGGAACATGCAAACTAGTATAACCACTATGGAAATAAATATGGAGATTTCACAAAAAATTTAAAATAGAAATTCCATTTGACACAGTATCTTTCCAAAAGAGTTAAAGACATTGTATTACAGTGTCACATGCATACCCATGTTACAGTAGCACAATTCACAATGCTAAATCTTGGAAGTAGCCTATGTTTCCATCAACAGATGAATGGATAAACAAAATGTGATATTTACACATAGTGCAGCACTACTCTGCCATAAAGAAAGATAAATCTGAGTCATCTGTAGGAAAATGGATGAACCCAGAGATCACAATATTAAGTGAAATAAGACAGACACTCAAGCTTAATATCAAATGATGTCTCTTGTATGAGAAATCCACATAGGGAGCTAGACCTTTCTCAACTGAGAAGAGGACCAAAAGATGAAAGGATGGGGAGAAAAAAGGAGAGAGAAGAGATGAAAAAAGGAACAAAATGTGTTATGTACACGCACCAACTCTTTGTGAGGAATATAAGCATTATGTACTGCAGACAGGTACCAATAAAAATATTAATAAAATAAATAATAAATAAACTTTCCTAATTTACTCTTAGCAATTCATATTTGATAGTTGTCCTTGGCTTGAAAAATGGCATTCCAAGAAGGAAAAAGAAAATGAGGAAACAAGGAGTCAGATTCATTAATTATATAAATACCTTTTTGGAAAAGTGAAGTTATATGTATGATTCAAGCCCCCTAAAAAGCAGATTAGCATTTCTATCCATTTTACCACATAGGTAAAAACAATTTTTATTGTTGTTTACTAGTAAATAACTGTATTTTCAATATTACTTCAACGTTCCAAAATCTGTATTTGTTTCCAACTAATGTATGTGTTATTATGGTAGAAGACCACATAAGACTTTTTACGTACAGGTTAGACATTCTTACCATGTAGGTAAAATGATAAGTAGTCCTTATAAAAAGAAAGGACTCCTGCCGAAAGCAACTACCACAGGGTTGAACAAATAGTAACTTAAGAAAAGTTAACTAAACATGGGTAGAATTTCTAGAACCTTACATGTGCCTTTTTCCTCTTGACCTCATTAAAATTCTTCTGCTGCTTTATACTTTGGGTCACAATGAGCTTTGAAGGGATTGGGTCTAATGAATTCCCATAAAACCGTTGAAAAAGACGATATTTTTGTAAGTTTCTATGAAAACGAGGGTCATTAGACTTTTCTGAAAAAGAGAAGATTTAAAACATAACATGACTGTGTTTTTCATCAGCTTTGCCACTAACCCTTCACAATATCCCACACTAAGGTATACTTTGGTTTCTAGTATGGAACACTAATTTAACTGATTACTTTTCCCAAACAGGAAATTTTAATTCAGACCATTTCTTGAGTGTAGAATAATTTTGTATCTTACTTAAAGGATAGAGGTAACAACATTTTTTTTCATGGCCTACTTCCAAAAGCAAAATTTGAGGTACTACAACAAATGCCATATTAATAAAATAAATATGATTTTATTCTTCATTACTTCTGTCATGTACCCTAAAAATTAGGTTTAGAAGAAAGTACAGGCAGAATCAAGAAGAAAATAATCTAAGCTATTCTGACTTCTCACATCACTGAGTAGAAAAAGTTCTATTCTGAATGCAAAACGTGAGCTTGGCACCTTGGGAAAAACCCAATGGCACAGGAAGGCCCAACAATCAAGGTCTGACTTACTCCCACACCCTCCGAAAGTCTGCAACACTTACCTGCATGCATAGCTATGCTGGTTTATTTCTCTGTCAGAATCTAAACATACCAAGCTGAACCACTTAGAAAGTCGTGAATAGCTAATCTACCATAGCACCTCACATCTTATAGGATTCTGACACATTGACATAAGCAGGCTGATAAGAATTTCCAGGGCCTAGCTCTTATGGAGACAGGGGCCATATTTGTGTGCTTCCAACTCTGAACCTACGTATGAACAAAGGGTATTTTCTTTATTGTCTTTCCTAATGTACATCAAGGTATCTTGCACACCATTCTTATTTAAAATATTTAATTTCTGGCTGAAAATGCGATCATTTTTGTCTAAAAATAGAAGGCAGACAATAAAATAGACTAAGTCTCAGAACTCACCAGCAAAGTTGCTTTTAGTCCGATCATAATCGTCACTAAGGGGTCTGTGAGAATGCCAGTGCACGAGCTCATCGAACTCCTTCTGTTTAACCAGCGACGTTACAATAGGATCATCACTGTGAGTGAGAAATGCACATTGTACATTGCATATGTTTCCTCATACAACACAGCACAGATTTCATTTAATAATAATAATTTTGAAGTCCATATCTCCCTTCCTCCTTCTGGGATACAACGTGGGTGGTAGAACCCAAAGAAGAGTTTATTACGGCTCAAGAAGCCTAAACCGTCTGACATCTCTAACTGTCCTAACAACATCAATAAACATTCACTATTAATTAACTAATTAGAAACATGTACTTGGAGTTGTTTACAATAAGGTTAAAATCATACAGATGTTTTCACAATTTACTCAAAGGGCATTGACATTTTGGACGTTAAATTCATTATGCATTACAAACATATACTACATTAATGCACTCTAATCTGTTGCATTTCAAACAAGCCTTAATAAATAGCTCATTGATCCCATATAAACACTTATTGAAGTATATTTTTAGCTCATTACCTCCTTAGAAAAGGTAAATCTTTCAAAATGTCTCCAACAAATTTATCAACCATTTGAGATGACATTGGAATAAAACCCAAAGTAGGCATCTTTTCCTTGGAATTGTCTGTAAACAAAATATTAAGATAAGGTCAAATGTAAATTTTTCATACAGGAAATTTGTATATTCTTTTCTGAAACTTCACATTAAAAATGATTTTCCTTACATTTATAAATTCCAGCCCATCCCATAAAAATATTTCCAATATTTAAACATTTTGGAACACAGCAGAATATGAAAAAATAAGACAATATTTAGGCACAAAAGTGGGTAGATGGGTGGAGGAGTTGATAAATAGTTACATATATACCTCTGCTTCTTATTTTCTAATGTATTTCTTAGCAGGATGTAGTGATATATATATCTATAATCCCAGCAGTCTAGGGAGTTGAGGCATGAAAATCACAATTTAAGGCCCAGTTTGGGCAACTTATCAACTTAGGAAGACCCTGTTTCAAAATAAAAATTTAAAATAGACTGGGGAGTAACTCAGTGAGAAACCATTCAGTTCAATCTCCCTTCAGGACAAAAAAAAATCAAATATTTGTTTCTTTTATTATTCCCTATTGTGAAACAAGAAATTTTAAAATGGAAGTGTCACTCAGAAAGGTAATACATGCACACACGTTGATGAAAATGGAAAAGTAGGGAAAAATAAAAGTGGCAAAGAAATTATTTGTTACCATTACAGTACTCCTTTGGGTCCTCTTTGATTTTACAAACCCACACACATAGTGGATGGACAGAAAGACAGCTAGATAGATGAGTAGATAGATGATAGATATATAGATAGATGGTTGATCAATGATGATGATGATGAAGATAGAGAGATAGATAGACAGACAGACAGACAGATAGATAGGATGTATCTGATAATACTGAAATGGGCTAGTGAATGAGTTTTTATTCAATGTCTGGTTCACAACTCCAGGTAAACTGCAACTGCTCTGTCTGCTGTCCTGCCAGTGTTCAGTGGGACTGCTTTTGTCCTGACATCTTCCTCTTGCAAGCCCCTGAAACCTTGCCTAGTACTCTTCTGCACATGCCCATGTGAACCAGGGTAGAAATGTTAAGGGCAATCCTCTTCCAACATCATGACAGGAGTTGGATGATAAATATCTCAGCTATCTTGCTTTTCAGTAAGACACCTCCAAGGCAACTTGTACAGTTGAGGTTCTCAGAGAAATTTATGTAGTTGCCCACAGTGGAAACTTATTAATCAGTATGTCCTATATACTTCCAGTTTTTATTTAATGCTTCCATATTGGATCTTCATGGGACCAATAAACTATTTGAATTCAATGGTCTTTGTCAGATGGAACATATTTTGATAAAAAAGAAATTATGTATGTTCTTCTCTATATATCTAAAAAAATATCCTTCTACCAACAAACCCTAAGTTCCCCATAGCTTTCTTCTCATATTTCTTCTGGATCATTTTCTTCTTCCTGAAATTCTTCATACAGGAATATTTTCAGTGGTTCAGTGTTGATGAGTAAATCAAGTTTTATTTATCTGAGGGTATATATTATGTATTACTCAATTTTAAATGATGACTGTATTATATGTGAATTATATGTACTTCTATTGTAAACTGACATTTATCATTGTTAATGGGAAGTCTGTCACTAGAATAATTTTTGTTCCTTTGGATAAGTTTGGTTCTTTTAACATATTTGTTAATTTTTGACATTCTACAATTTTGCCATATTTTGTCTAATATATGTTTTTGTTTGTGAGTGTATATTTGTTTAATTTATCACATTGGGATTCATAATATATCCTGACTGTACAGATTCTTGTATTTTATCAATGCAGGTGAATGCCCAGTCATTGTTTCTTTAAAAGTTGCCCAACCTATATTAGCTCATTCTCTCCTGAATCTCCAAAAATGATCAAAGGTTAGACTTCTTCCCATCCTTCATATTAGTTCGCATCTCTATGTGTTATTAAATTTTTTATTGTATGTATTTAAGGCCTAGCACCTCTTTGAGATTAACTATAATTATATAAAAAGATTTCGAGTGTCTCATCTAGCATTTCAGGCACTATATCATCACCTCATTTATTACTACTCTTATTTTTCTTTATTTCTTTGATTTTGTGCTGTGTGACTAAAATCTCTACTCTTTCCAACTTAATAGTATACAGTGCAATATTCAACATTTTAATGGCAGGCCTCATGTACACAGTAGCTATCTATGTTTATCACCCTACACACCTGCAAATTTGTTACCCTCTGACCTACATCTCCCCATCCTGCAACACACCTGCCCACATCACAGGTAATGTTGTACGCTACGTTCTTTGTTTGCATATATTAATTCTTTCTCAGATTGCATCTTTAAGGGGTATCATGCAATATTTTTCTTTCCATTTCTCATTTATTTAACGTGGCATAATGATTTTTACCATCTCTGAGCAATTCTTTCCATCTATTTCAAGCGTGTAAATTCTCCTTTTACCAATATCCATTCAACTTTCTATCCTATTCATTGACAATATTTTTATTTCTTTTTCTCATTTTATAATTTTGATTTTTTAAAGTACATATATTGTTTAAATTTTGGTTTTGTTTTATTTTATTGGTACATTTTAGATATACATAGTGATAATATTCATCATAGGGAGCTTGTAGCTGTACATGATATATTTTCTTCTTTTTATTTTACTTCTCTAAGTTTGATTATTTTAAAATATGAATGGCATTTTAAAAGTCTCTACTTATTGTCTCATTCTCAGAATTCACATTTAATTTGCTAAATATTTTAAAACACACATAATCTATATGTAATAGTTATGATAATTATAATATATAAAATACTATGCTTAAGAGTTCTAGTACTATGGTTTACAATTCTGACTTATTTCCTCAATTTTTTAAATAAATTTGTATTTGTATTCTTATTTGATGGAAAATTCCGTAAAACAAGGATTTATAAAGTTCCTCATAAGAACTTGCAGATCCCTTGTATCCCTTTAGGTTAATTTTCTGGCTCAGAGTTGCTTTGACCTTACCAACAGTTTAAACTGAAACCCCAAATTATCAGAGTATTTCATTTTGTTCCAGGCCCGGTGAGATTTGTTTGTCACCTTCCTCTGCTGAAAAGCAGGTCCTGAGAGATCTAGCCTTCAAGGTTTGCTCCAAGAATCCTGGCTTTGTGTGGAGATGTCAGTTACAGCAGCCCCTCCCTCCTGGCCTTCTCTCTTGTCCCCTCCCAGGGAAGCTGGGTTCCAGGACTCTGAACCACTGACAGAGCAAATGCTCCCAAGGCAGCAATGACCTAGGCCCTGACTGTCACGAAGGGCTGCTTCATTCCTTGGGCCCTGAGATACCCTGTTGTTTATATTTTCTTTGTTTTTGTTTTTATTTGCAAACCATCTCATTACATTGCACAGTGTCCTCTGTGCCTTAGCCTTTTAAGTGCCAGGAATAAAGACTCACACCACTCAATCAATTCAATTGTTAGGCTTAGTGTTGATCTAATGGGAAAATTTTATTCAGTTCTGGTCCAGTTCAGTTTGCAGCCAGAATCCTGGAATGAATTAAATCCATAAACTGAAATATCGCTGTATACTTATGAATATATGTGCCACTTATACGTATTGGTTGAAGGGAAAAACAGTAGCAACATCAATTAGAAGCAAAACATAAATCTTCAAATTACAACCATAGCACACAACTCCAAGGGTATGATAATTATAAAAATGCATAGCATCAGAATTTTATTTATACTTGAACATTGAATTTGTTCTGTTTTGAAAACATTTTCAGAGGAATAATGCTTTTATTTCAAATTAAATCACAAATCTATTACCTTTGATTGATGATGGAGTCTTTTCAAGAAACTGAAGTTTGGTTGTTCTCACAGGAAATGGCTTTCCCACATCAAACTTCCTTACCAACTTTGATACAGTCTCCCAGAGATGTTCATAATCTTTCTTAATGGCACTTCCCAAGTTCAAATGTAAACCTATAAAACAATTAAAAATACTTAGTATTAAAAGATTTACACAGATTTAGAAGCACACATTTTGACTTAATTCATAGAGCTCTGAAATACATGTTACATAGTGAAACTTTCAGTGAGTTCCACAATGAACTGAAAGGAAAATGGTAGACTTCAAACTTAATCTTGTTTTTTGGTTTGATAGCTAGAGATAAAAATTATAACTGAATAACAGAAGGGGGATATTTTATTGTTCTTTAAGATAATAAAAATGTTATACCACATATAAACTTATGAAAAATAAAACAATAAAAACTGATTTTTGAGAGAAGGAAAATTAGTAAAGAGTCATAAATTTACATATAGCAAATTCATTCGAATGCTTGACAATTAGGAAACATCCTAAACATCAACGAAGCTTTAATAGCAGTTACACTTCTCTTAACAATGTTTTGGTTTTCTTCAACTATTAAAAAATATCAGAGAAAATAGTCTAAGGAAAAAATTCATAAAAAGCAAAACAAATTACACGCACACGTGCACACACACACACATATGTGCTTTACTTTTGGAAAAAATTAAAATTTCCTGAATAATAGGAGTCAAATGGTTACATTAATGAGAGAAATTCTGTAAAAATGCATTATGCATGCATGAAAATAAAAAGCAAACTGTTAAAATTATCTGGAAATATCAAATATGTAAACATTTTTTCCAAAAATACTTTTGGAATA
>NW_004624769.1:58625-87326 GCF_000247695.1 Heterocephalus glaber
ATAATATATAAAATACTATGCTTAAGAGTTCTAGTACTATGGTTTACAATTCTGACTTATTTCCTCAATTTTTTAAATAAATTTGTATTTGTATTCTTATTTGATGGAAAATTCCGTAAAACAAGGATTTATAAAGTTCCTCATAAGAACTTGCAGATCCCTTGTATCCCTTTAGGTTAATTTTCTGGCTCAGAGTTGCTTTGACCTTACCAACAGTTTAAACTGAAACCCCAAATTATCAGAGTATTTCATTTTGTTCCAGGCCCGGTGAGATTTGTTTGTCACCTTCCTCTGCTGAAAAGCAGGTCCTGAGAGATCTAGCCTTCAAGGTTTGCTCCAAGAATCCTGGCTTTGTGTGGAGATGTCAGTTACAGCAGCCCCTCCCTCCTGGCCTTCTCTCTTGTCCCCTCCCAGGGAAGCTGGGACCCAGGACTCTGAAGCACTGACAGAGCAAATGCTCCCAGGGCAGCAATGGCCTGGGCCCTGACTGTCACAAAGGGCTGCTCCTTCTTCATTCCTTGCTCCCCCTAAAATATTCTGTTTTTTAGTTTATTTTTATTTGCAAACCATCTCATTATGTTGCACAGTTTGCTCTCTGGGGGGGGGGGGGGTTCAAGCGATCCCCAGCCTCTTGAGTGCCAGGAATAAAGACTCACACCACCCAATCAAATTCAGTGGTTAGATTCGATCTTGATCTTATGGGAAAATTTGATTCATTCTCCTCTGATTCGGTTTGTGATCAGAATTGTGGCATGAATTAAGTTCATGAACTGAGATACCACTGTATACTTACGAGTGTATACATATGAATATATTAATGTGTGTGAAAATATGAATATATGTGAATATATATGTATATATGTATATGTGCCACATATACATATTGGTTTAAGGGAAAAACAATGGCAATATTGATTATGAGCAAAACATAAATCTTCAAATTACAGTCATAGCACACCACTCCAAGGGTATGACAATTATCAAAACACACAGCATAAGAAAATTATTTATATTTGAATATTGAATTAGTTGTCTCTTAAAAACATTTAGAGGAATAATGCTTTTATTTCAAATTAGATTAGGAATCTATTACCTTTGATTGTTGATGGATTCTTTTCAAGAAACTGAAGTTCGGTTGTTCTCACAGGAAATGCCTTTCCCACATTGAACTTTCTTACCAACTTTGACACAGTCTCCCAGAGATGTTCATAATCTTTCATAATGGCATTTCCCAAGTTCAAATGTAGACCTATAAAACAATTAAAATTACCTAGTATTGGGCGGGAGATTTAGCTCAGTGGTTCCGCTGCCTGCCTCTCAAGTGCAAGGACCGGAGTTCAATCCCCGGTACCAAAAGAAAAAAAATTACCTAGTATTAAGAGATATTTACACAAACATAAAAGCACACATTTTGATTCAATTCATAGAGCTCTGAAATACATGTTACATAGTGAAATTTTCAATGTTTTCCACACCGGACCTAAATGAAAATGGTAGACTTTAAAGATAAACTTGATTTTTGTTTGATAACTAGGGATTAAAATTGTAACTATAATAATAACAGATGGAGAATAATTTGTTCTTTAAGATAATAAATATATTATGCCATATGTAATGTTATGAACAATAAAACTAAATAAAAACTGTGATTTTTGAGATGGAAAATTAGTAAAGAATAATAAATTTACATATAGCCAATTCATTCCAATGCTAGACAATTAGGAAATGTTCTAAATGTCAGAGAACCATTAATAACAGTTGTATCTCTCTGAAAATGTTTTGTTTTTCTTCAATTATTAAAAAAAAGCAAAAAAACCAGGAAAGTGGCAGAGGAAATATTCTAAGAAAAAATTTAAAAAAGCAAAACAAATTACATATATATGTCATATATATATGGTTTTTTTTGTGTGTGTGTGGTACTGGGAATTGAACTTAGCACCTTGGGGTTGCAAGACAGGTGCGGTGCCACTGAGGTAAATCCCCAGCCCTACATGCTTTACTTTTGAAAAAAATTAAAATTTCCTAAATAATAGGAGTGAAATGGTTACTTTCATTAGAGAAATTTTATGGAGAAATATTATGTATGCACACAAATCAAAAAATTGATGTTAAAATTATCTGGAAATATCAGTTTTTCCAAAAATTCTTTAGGAATAATATTAAGAAAATAATATTTTGAAATACAATATTCATTCTGATTGCAACTAAGTAAAAATTACATATATAAATGAACAAATATTAAAAAAAAGAATTGCTATATCTAAGTATATGAAAATTATTTTAAACTTACAGATCTTTTAGATTGCTTATCTCTGGTTTAAAGTATAATAATTATTATATAGTAAGGTCATACCTTTCACATTTTCATTTTCATAATACAAAGTGATATTCTTCAACAAAGGCTCATCACTTAAGTCAGAAAGATGAATTAAATTCAGATTCCAAAATTCCAAAACATTTGTATTACACAGGATGAAATATTCACACCACTTTTTCTGGAAAAAAAAAATAACATTTTCATACTAGCAATAAAATACAGAATGACTTTATGTATTTCTATATTCAAACCAAAGAGCAAATGAGCAGGTCTGTTCTAATTCTTATTAATATAATTTAGGCTGGATAATGATGAAACTTTATTCCTTAGAATATTAAAACAAGAAATGCAATCAAAACTGAAGAAAAACATGAATTCTGTATAGTGCTTTATCCTGAATCAGGGAAATCTGTAAATGACTCTAAATTATTTTTTCTCCTCACACTGTGATCCACAGAGGCAGTTTTGAAGCTACAGAAGCACTTCTGCTTTCAGATTTGCCTCTTTTCTTTAAGAGTCAATGTCTCCAATTGTACTTCCCAAAAAATTGCATATTTTTTATCTCTTTTTGCCAACTGTATGCCTTTTATTTCACAGTTTATTTACATATTGAGTTTTACATATAAGGGAAATCATGTTATATTTAAGTTTATATGTCTAAGTTACTTCATTTGGCATCATAGTCTCAAGGTGCATCCATTTTCCTACAATTGAGTCAAGTTTATCCTTCTTTACAGCACAGTAGTATTCCATGGTGTGTAAATACATTTTATTTATCCATTCATCTGTTGATGGAGATATAGGCTGTTTTCAAAATTTAGGTATAATGAATTGTGTTGCTATAAACCTGAGTATACATACATCCCTGTGACATTAGGTCTTCAACTCTTTTGGGAGGAGAAATATTTGGGTCAAATGGAGTTTCTAGTTTTAGTTTTTTGAGTAATTTCCATACTGATTTCCACAGTGGTTTTTTCAGTTACACTCCCACTAATGATGAAGAAGTTTCCTTTCTTTCCACAGCCTTGACAGCATTTGCTGTTGGTTGATTTCTTTATGATAGCCATTACTTCTGGAGTGAGGTGGACTCTCTCAGTGTTATTTTAGTTTGCATTTCTCGAATGGCTGTGATGTTGAATGTGTTTCATGTATTTATTGGCCATCTGTATTTCTTCATCTTGATAGTGCCTATTCATTTCAGATGCCCATTTTTTTATTATGTCTTTAAATTGGAGAGGTCAAAAATTTTTTTTAGTTCTTTATATGTTCTAGATATTATTTCTTTTTCTGTGGAGTATCTGGCAAAAAACAATTTCCTATTCTGTAGATTGTTTCTTCACTCAATTGATGGTTTCCTTTGCTGTGTAGATTGTTACTTTGATGTGATCCAATTTGCAGTGTACCTTAATTTAGTTTGTCTTATGTATTTATGTGGGGTTTTTTTGCCTATAACTCTGGTTATTAATCTGTATATATGACAATTAACTCCATAATGACCTATAAGATAAAAAAAATGAATCTGATGCTGCCAAAATAAGAGGGGAGTGTTGGGAAGAGAAAAAATAATTCAAATGTGTGATGTACATGTACCAGTTCCCAAAACTGAATGCAATTATTATGAACTGCAGACATGTACTAATAAAAATTCAAAATTAAAGAACAATTTTTTAAAAACAGGGAGCATATGGAAAACAACCATCCAGAGATATAAAAGCTGCTGAATTCTTCAAACTTAGAGATTCTTATTCAGCTACACAAGTTTTCCCACACACGTTCATGAGTGGGAAGCCTTGTTCCCACTGCACCCAGGCAGAATGTCCTCGTGACCTTCACTCCTGTCAGAGTAGAACAGACAGGAGCAGGAGCCTAGCCAGGGCTTCATTCTGTGATGTTGTCTGCGAAGGAAGTTAAATTGAGAGAGGAGACTGAGACTTTTCTGCCCCACACGCCCTTCAAAACAAAACACAGCTGTTCTTAAATTGTGAACAATATATTTATCATTATTGATATGGAGCTTTAACCTACCATTGTCCAAATTCAGTAGTGTGAATGAGCTAGCTGTTATTTTTAATTTGTTAGATGGCACATTTTTAAAACTGAAATTAATTTTAATAGTTAATTTTAGTAATATTATTATTTCAATATGTAATAAATACAAATATACTAACAGAGTGGGTCTGTAAATTTAGAAGGTCTTTAACTTTAGATAGTTTACATGTTTTTCATACTAAATTATTTTCTTTAAATGTATGGCACACCTCAATCCAGAGTACTCACATTCCAAGAGCTCACTGTCCATTTGTATCTATTGCCTACTGCATTTCACAGGCTGGCTGCAAACAGGTGAGTCAGAGAGGCTGCCCAAAGTTCATCACAAAGTTGTGAAAATCAAACAAGCAGGAACCTTCTAACTCTGCTGCAGTTTTATCTCTACAAATGAGTCACTAAAGAGAGTGTCACAGAGTCATAGAATGGTTGTACTTAAACTTCAGCATAAGCTTCACCTGGAAAGGTTGTTAAATGAAACACAGATTCCCAGGCTTCTGATTCAGGAGGTCTGGGGTGAGGCCCAAGAATTTAAAATTCTAAGAAGTCTCCACATTTTGCTGGTGCTGTTGTTCAGGAAATCACACTCTGAGAATCACTGTTACATAGGATGTTTTCCCTGAGCCCTTTCCCATCACTTCACTGAGTAAAGAGTAACATGGGAAAGCAGGACAGCAACTGTGTCTCAGTTTATTCACTTTGTATAAGAAGTGTCTCTCCTGTGGTCTCTGTGTGTCAGGATTCAAAATAACTTTCCCGGATCTGTCCTTTCTATGAGTTGTGCAGTTACTAACCACATCCTTTATAGTGAAATATTCAGAGGCTACCAGACGTTACGTTTCAAGCTACAGGATGCTTCCAAAACTCAAGCGTGGAGTAAGAGAAAGGCAGGAAGGGTGCTGTCCATGGAAAACCAGCCGGACAGAGCAGAAGTCACAACACAGCTGGGTCATGCGTTAGCTGTGCCAGTGGGCCACTTCAGCTTCCCAAGGCCAAGCTTTTCATTTGTAAAATGAGGGCATAACAGGACTGCTGATATGTCTAAATGAAGTAGGGGCAGTATTCCCAGAAGCAAATACAGAATAAATAAATACTAGCTGTGCTTATTGTTTTGAATGCCAGCCTTCTTAAAGACTAATGCTTCCAACCAGCATAAATAACAAGGAATGTCCCACAGGGCCATCTTAGAACAATTCAAAATTTATAAAGACTTTTATAATGTTCTTTCATGTAATTCTTACTTGTACATTAAAAAAAAAACTAGGAAGAAAACTTCATAAGTTACAACTGTATGAAGCGAGAACTCATTTAAATCTGTAAATGAACACAATCATTGCTATTTGGTGATTGAGTACATATAATTCAACCTAAGAAAAGTTGAAAAAGAAAATTAAGTATTTTTTGAGAAATAAAATTCACAACAAAAATTATAGCATAATAATATTGATGTTATAATCCTTTATTTTAATATATGACATGTAACAATAGGCTTATTATGTTAATCTGAATTGACATATAAAAATACCTTAAGTGAATTAAATGGCTGGACATGAAGTCTTCCTATCCCCTTTTAATGAACCATAGTCTGCTGCCTATTGATACCCTGTCAAAATGCCTCTAGGAAATTTCTCCAGTGGGATTTGGAATAGAGGATAGATTTTCTCACTAAACCATAAATAGAACGTCTATGGTACGGTGTTCGCCACATTGAAAATTCACTGTATCTCAGAACTACTTGAACTTTTCATTACAATAGTTAAAAGTGTTCACAAATACAGTCAGCTATTCACGAATTGTGGTTTTCCTATACTTTCCTTCAACTGCCAACCCTACATGCCCATTATGCTAATAAATATCTTCTAAGCACTACCAAGCAAAACTGTCCAACTCAATTCCACCTTAGTCAAACTCAGATCACCTCACTCCATCAATCTCCACACCTCCCATGCCAGACTTCAACAGGGGCATTTATGCAGTGGCATCCTCATTGCAGTGAGAAAAGGGTGCCCACCGCTCAGTGTGGCTGTCACAAGTCACTGCCCACTATTCTGCACAACCACACAACCAGGTCCTTGAATGGAGAATGAATGTCAGGGGTCATTTCCTTAGTCTCTCTCACCATCAACATTTACCTGACTGAGGCAATAATCACTTCATTTCTGCAAATCCCACTGTGTTTTCTCTACAATACACTGCTTGGCAAGCCAGGGAGATTTTTAAAAGTTAAAGTGCCGTTCTTCTGCTTGAAACCATTCAGTGTTTTCTCAGTACGCTTATGATCATGTTATACATCTGTCTCTTAACAGGACAACAGGATCCTACATGATTTGTCCCTTTTCTGGCTTAATCAATCCCCCATATTCTTTTCATTCCTCTTACAGTAGGAAGATCACTCTTCCTTGGTTATGACTTCCTCAGGATAATCACATGTGCTATTTTTTTCTCTAAATCTACTTTGTATTCTTTTTCCATGCTGCTAACCCTTACTTAGCCTTCGGGATTTTGGTCACTTCAATTATTGAGAAAAAACAAACATTGAATACTGGACTGAATTTTTTATTATTAGAGTCTAATAATAATGTTAATTTCTCCATCATAGTAATTGTTAAAATTTAATATCTGCCTTCTCTGCAAAATATAGCTCTATGCTAGTGTTAGGATGGGGTGGGTAAATGTGTCTCTTCCTCACTCTGTCCTCCAGATTAGCACAACATACACGCACTAGGTAAGCATGGACTGGCTCCCTGACTGATTTTTTTAAAAACCCCTTCCTTGGACATTTTGATTATGTGTGCCAAGATTCTTTTTTTCTTTTTTAAAAGTCCATGTCAATTAGTTTACTTAATACCATTTCTGGATATCAAACCAAAATCAAAAACCTCAAATTAAAAAGAAAGGCTTGCATTTAAAAAGAATAAGAACATGCAGGCCCTGCCCTGCAGCTGGGGGGCCGCGTGCTTGCAGGAGGGGGCAGGTGGGAAGGACCTCTAGATCCCAAGGCGAGTCTCTCCTGCCTGCCCCCGCCCAGGCCCCAGAATCCACCAGGTCAGCCTGGCCTAGCCATGATCAAGGCGATCCTCATTTTCAACAACCATGGCCAGCCCAGGCTCTCCAAGTTCTACCAGCCCTACAGTGAAGATACACAACAACAAATCATGAGGGAGACTTTCTATTTGCTATCTAAGGGAGATGAAAATGTTTGTAATTTCCTAGAAGGAGGATTATTAATTGGAGGATCTGACAACAAACTGATTTATAGACATTATGCAACACTACATTTTGAATTCTGTGTGGATTCTTCAGAAAGTGAACTTGGCATTTTAGATTTAATTCAAGTGTTCATGGAAACATTAGACAAATGTTTTGAAAATGTCTGTGAACTGGATTTAATTTTCCATTTAGACAAGGTTCATAGGTATTCTTGCGGAAATGGTGATGGGAGGGATGGTACTGGAGACCAACGTGAATGAAATTGTTACACAAATTGATGCACAAAATAAACTGCAGAAATCTGAGGCTGGCTTAGCCGGAGCTCCACCCTGTGCTGTATCAGCTGTAAAGAATATGAATCTTCCTGAGATCCCAAGGAATGGTAACATTGGTGACATCAGTATAAAAGTGCCAAACCTGCCCTCTTTTAAATAAAATGTAAAACAGGCCACTCCCAGGTAAAATCTAAGGGGAAAAGTCATCTAAGTTTACCATACAGTTGTTTACCAAAAATATAGAAGGAGAATCTTAAATTTTGTTCTTGGATTTAAGTCAAGGTACTGCATAGAAGTTGTGTAAAATCAGTATGAAAGTTCAATATTGCTTTTCTTGCTCAGTGATTTTAAAGAAATTGTATAATTCCAGTGCGTGATTTTTTTTTTCTTTTCTAAACTGCATTCCTATGCCCACCTAAGGCATGCCTCTATGTATTGGCTATTACAGTATTTTGAAAGTGAGGTATTTCTTTAATTATGTACACCCAAAATGTTGATGTTTTATATGGATCACAAGTGTAGCAGTCCTTAATTCTTTCTGCTGTTTGTCACAATTGTTAAAGAACCAAGTATGTGTTTCATGAAAACATTATGGCCTTTTCCTCTTAGTTTAAATAAATTCAAAGGTAACTGGATTTCTGAAGCACCTTTCTGTTTGCCTGATACCTACTTTAGCAATAACTTTATTTTACTACCCTCTGACTCAAAAAAGTGGATAAAGGTATATTTTATCACTGTTAAAAAAAGAATAAGAACATTTATAATACAATCAAAGTTTTCTTTTTTTACATTCCATGAAAGAGAAATGATACTTCCACTAAAAGATAGTAGCCACTAATGATGGTAAAAAAGGTGCAGAATAAAACAAAACACATGTTTATTTGAAGAAAACACATGTGTATTTATAACATGAGGAACAACAGGAAAATCTAGGTATTTAGACTGAAGAAAATAAACCAAACAATTAACAGCTGCCAATGATGATTTGAGTGCTGGGCCTCTGGAAGTATTTATTTGGACTTTGCTTTCTATTTTCCTAAGACTCCAAATTTGTACTCACTATCATTTATAATGGACAGCAATAATGACATGTGACACTGATTTCTTCAATGTCACCAAAGTTGTCCTATAGTTGATGACATAAAAACTTGACAGAGATTTAAAGAAAGAAAAATATGTTTTTTCCTTAAGTTGTATATATATATATATATGATGCCGTTTGTTATTAGTAGCAAACCTAGGTGTTAGAATTAGTCAACTGATTCATTTAGGTCATTAACTTCTAAAATCCCTAAAGGGCTAGCACTGTTCCCATATCAATCTGTTTTGAAGGCTAGTGGATTTTGCATACCACACAGTGGAGACAAAACACTAAGCCAGTAGAGATTATACTCACCATTTTAAAGAACATCTGAGTGTCTTCAACCCAATCGGAAGTGATGAATCTAGAGCGAGCTCGCTGAGACAGAGGTATGTGTAGTAGAAAAACCACACTGAGACAATGCAGTTTGCACAGATCTTCCACATCCTGCAGGGTTAAGTAATCACTGTTCACCTAAACAAAATAGAGAGATGAGCCAAGGAGTAGCAGGCTATGAAACTGCATAATAAGCGTTCAGAACCACAACAGCTGACAGCCACGTTTTGCCCTGCAGGGATTCTGAGATTTTCTTAGTTCTACATTTTTGCAACAATGATTTTCAGCATTTCTACATATTTGAGATAAAGTAGAAAGGAACCATTCAGTTTAATACCCCTTAAGATATTTCTCAGGATTTTTATTTAAGCCAAACTTCACTTGAGCTGATCAAGCAGCTCCTAAAGTTACAATCTCTGAGGACTCTGCAAGAATGGATCCACACGTTAAAGTTCTGTTATGTCCAAGGCATCATATTTGAGAACTGATACTTGACAGTACTGGAAGAGAACACCTGGATGGCAATGTATCTGAAAAACAGACCCAGTGACAAAAGGTGTAAAGAAGTGGATATATTTTGCAAAGTGGGACGATATAAATTCTAACTTCTTTAGCACACACAACATCCTAAACTCAATCTCTAGTACTGCAAAAAATAAAATAAAATATAGTGTTTTTCTTATTGTTGAAATTATAAATAATGGTTAGGGTTAGTATCAAATAGAGAAAATGTTAGATAACAGTTAATAAAATGTGGAAAATGGAGAGCAATAATATTTCCCAGTAAAGTAGTAAGTTACACCTTTTTTTTGTTAGTTGTTTCTTCAGAGGAGGTCTTCACTCTGCTTTCTAAGAAGTGATGGTACATTCCCAAAGCCAGTGAGCATGAAGTGACACAAAGGACCCGTCGAATGTCAGATCCATTCAGCCAGACTTGTTGGAGCAGACATACAGTCTCATATGCCTGTTACGTAAGAAAATTGTAACACAATTTCTTGGTATTTAAAAAAGTGTTTTTATTCATAAATGATCTTACTAGAAGAAATCATACTGAAAAAGTGAATATATATGACTATATCAAATTATAATCATTCAATGAAACCGTTAAAAATATAAATAGGTAAAGAGCTTGTATAAATAAATAAGAAAATACCCAAAACTTAAATAACACTATAATGCTCTAAGAATGCAATTATTAAAATAGAAAAATGTTCAACCTTTCTGATAATTATTTTAAATATTAGCATATTTTGACTTTCAAATTAAAGTATTTTTAATTATAATTCACAGAATTGAAAAACATGTGTTGTATCATTTCTTTTATACTTTGCTAATCAGGGGAAAGATACATACTTTTCCAAGATATGTTAAATGTGAAATGGGCCAGAACAAAGTTTCATATACCTCTAACATACCTTCCAAAATAAGCAGATAATTAAAAACCATCAGGATAAGGGTGGGAGGGATCCAAAATGAAATACAAACACCAATGAGCCTAACTATGACAACAGTAACATAGTCACACAGAAGGAAATGTGTGAGAAAAAAACTAACCTGAATACCTTCAAAAACATTATAGTACTCGTTGTTAATTGGATCTGGGAAGTAAGATAAAGAATACCAAAACTGAGAAGTATGAAATGCATTATTTTGCCAAGAAAGGGTGGTGAGTTGTGAAGCAGTCAACTCTGACAAATTCTAGCTTGTGCAATGAGTACCAAACAATGAGTACCAGGACAAAATGTCCATCAGATACCAAATTCAATGAGTTTCAAAGCAATTGAGTACGAAGGTATGACTATGTTGAATATTTAAAAGCTACATAGAAAAGAACTATAAAAAAATGATATAATTGACTCAGTCAATATAATTCTCACAGGATAAATTTAGAAATTCTAAAACTGGTATCTGTAATGTAGTTGAACAAATAGGTAAATATATTGTATTTAAGTAAAGCAAGATTTCTCATAATCGGACTAAGAAATGACAACTGAGAGGTTAAAGAGGACCCATGAAGTTGAATTGGAGTAAAAGGGAATAATATGAACACATAATATCTGGTACAGATTGGTAAGTAGATGACATGTAGGTGGGTAGAAAGATAATTAAAAATATAGATGTGTGATTACAGAGGGGTTGGTATGCAGATATTTCCTAGCTTGATCACTGAAAAGTCATAATGACACCCCAGTAGCTACGAACAAACACATTTCCCATATCTGGACTTCTCAATGCCATTGGAAAAAAACAACAACAACAACAACAACCAGAACCCTTGGAAAAGTGATAATTTCTGAGCTGGGTCAGGAAAACACAAGATGAGACCAAAACGTCTTGGGATTTCAAAAAATAAGAGTGCTCAAAAAAAGGAGGCTGGTAGGGGAACACAAGTGCTAACATAAAGGAGTCTCAAACCTGGAACACTGTGAGCAACAAAATTATTACAATACTGGATGTTAGCTTACGAATCAAATACTCAGTCCATACCGGCATGAATAAGCAAATAAATGGCAAAACTAAGACAGCTCCTCTTCATGATAGAATTCCATTTAATAAATGTGAAAGTAAAGAATTAAATAGAAAATCATCATTAGGCAAAACATCAATAATGAATATTGCAGACAAGATCCACTGATGGATACTAAAATTAATCAGCAAAGATTTAAGAATAAATGAAATTTGGACAGTCACAAAGCATCTTCCCAAGATACTTATTTATTGCATAAGGAAGATAATAAGTTTATAAGGAAGAAAGTGCTCAAAGTCCAGCCTGACCAGAGTGAAGACAGAACCATTATTAACCCTTTGCTGCCATCACAGAGCATGCAGCATTAATTCAATGACATTCTTGATAAAACTCCAAAACCTCATTCCAATCAGTACAGAACATCAGGCCAGCCCAAATTGAAGTATTGTTTTATATAATTATCAATATGCTTAAAAAATACCAAGGTCATGAATGACAAGGAAAGACAACTATTTCAAACTGGAAGAAACTAGAACCCTTTCCCAAAAAGGACATTAATGGCAAAATAATTGAAACTCAAATAAGATGTGAGATGAAGTTAAGAGTACCACACCAATGGTAATGTTCTGATTTTGATAAATGCATCATGGTTAAACAAGAAATTAACATCAGAGGAAACTGGGAAAGAAGTAATAAGAACCATAGACTATTTTTGAAACTTTTCTATAATTAAAAAATATCAAATAAAAAGGTTCATTTTAATGTGTCATTACCTCTTCCATCATATGTTTCAGTGCTAAATTTTTTAAAAGAGGTGCTAAAGGTAGAACTCTGTATTTTCTCAATTTTCTAAGGAGCCTTTTATAAGAATTTTGAATCTTATTTTCATTCTATAAAAAGAAAAAAGAAAAAAATCACCTAAATTGAAATTAAAGTGTTTTCTAAGAATACAAAATCAAACACTTAAGATGTAATTGCTACAATATATTCCTACATTTTAAAAATTAAACTAATGTAATTGTAGATATTCAGAATTCTTTTTAAAGCCAACCAGATAACTCTATTTTATCTCTACTAGGTACATAGTGAGTCTTATATTTTAACAGTTTCATAAAGGTATAAATAAAACAATATATAATTTACTTATTTTAAATGTACAATTCAATGGCTTTTAGTAAATTCATTAAGTTGTGTAACCATCATCACATTCTAACTCTGCAACATTGCAGCACGCCCCCAAAGAGCAATGTATTGTATTATGATGAATTTCAAACATACACATTAACACCATAAAATCCCCACAGGTACCCATTGCACCATCAACAACCACTACCAACATTGTTAGTTGTTTTCAAGTAGTAAACAGATTAATGAAATGTATAGCATTGCATTTTAATTCTATTTCAGATAGTCCTCAAATTGATTAATTAAACCTCTTTAAGGTAAATGTTCAACTAAATCAGAAGTACATTATTATACCAGCAATGAAATCCTACACTTAAGAAAAATGATTCTTTAGGAGAAATTGGGCAGGATGTTTGTAAGGTGCTCTTAAAACTGAGATCAAGAAGTTGCTCTAATTTAGTAAAATGAACTGAGTGATAACAATAATTCTTCCCAATATAAAATGAATCCCAAAGCTGATCCTTCTTACAGCAGGCAAGCAGAGTGAGAAAAAATGTCACAAGATGAATACTAACTGAAACAAAGTGAACCATTTTATTATTTCATAACGATCACCTAGATGTCTCCAAATATACTAAGAGTATAGCACAATTCTCAAGAAGTGACAAATGTTAATTGACTCAAAAAAGATTTTGATAAAATTTAGAATAATCTTACTATTCAGAATTCACTATAAGTATTGAAAATAAATGGAAAGTAGAGTTGTTTATGAAGGCAATATGCATTTTTCTACTTCAAAAATTTCAACAAAGTAGTTGGCAAATATACCAATACAGCAAAATAATAGGAAAATGGAATTAAATTTTTAAAACTTGAAAAATTCTCCTGTTAATGAGTTGCTATTAAGAAAGAAACATCTCAGGGCTCTGCCTTCCTCACTGACCTGCTCCACTGTCCTTTATTAAAGGACACCATGG
This sequence comes from Heterocephalus glaber, assembly GCF_000247695.1. The sequence goes on from NW_004624769.1 coordinate 72,460, forward strand.
TGAGCTCATTGCACAGTTGCGTTAATGCATGTCTGGCCTTCCATAAGTTGGAGTCAGTATACCATACAGTGGTTAAGAATGTAGGGGCTGGAGCTGCACTGTGTGTTCTCAGATCCATGTTCTAGTACCCACTTGGTATTGGTGATCAGCAGACTATTTATTCAAATATCTATTTTCTCACCTGTAAAATTTAGGTGATACTAATATTGGCCCTGTGGTATTATTGTGAAAGTAAAACAAAACTCATTCAGGAAAAGTATCAAGCACTATTGTGTAACAATAAATATTGAATAAATAGTACATTTACATTTTTTGTATTATTTTCAATTTTTGTTATTATCAATTTATCCTTCTGTTAAACTTCGATAATTCTCATATAAAAGGTCAAAACAAAACTGAATAATTTAGAGCATTTTGTAAAATTGTAGAAGAATATTTATTGTCTTTCAGATATAAATTACCTCCTTGAAAAAATTCTGGTTCCTGTACAGACTTGGCAGAAAGTATGCATAAAGTCGAAGAATATCAGATGTTTGCCCAGAGAAAAGCACAACATTGACCCTCTCTGACCAACACTGAATGATTAAAAAGTTGAAAAGTTGGGTTTGCAGAGGGTTCAGACCTTCGTCTGCAACTATCAGGAAATATGGGTAATTCTCATCCAAGAACATTTTCGAATCCTTTGATAAGCATCCAGTAAATTGAGTACAAACATTAATGCTGGTATTTTTCTGAAGATGAAGAATTAAAGCAGTTCTCAAAGAAAGAAGTTCAGGAGAGCTGAAATATGTGTACTCAGCATCCTGTGAGGAGGATATGGAAAACTATGTTATTTAAAAAGTTTCACTTAGCAATTTCTTAGTTTTCTTGGTTAAGACATCACTAAGAAATTTAAGGACTAAAACCCAACACAGTTTTGCTGTGTCATATAGCAAGGAATAGACCTTTAAACTTTGACTGACATTTTTCAAATATTTTCTATAAATCACGATTTGGATTTAAAAACTCGTATCCCCTGTCTGCAAACACATAACACTCAGGGTTTACCATACTTTCCCTTCTCATTCACTAATTCTTTTCCTCTACAATCTCATTTCAAAAAGAAAATGGACAGAAAGTGTATAAAAGCAAGGGTGGATAGAAATCATCACTGCTGGGCAGCAGAGGTGACTCTCTTTGTCCTAGAGGACTGCTCCAGGTCAGCAACACCTTCCTTCAGCTCTGCAGGTTTATCTCAGCAGAGCGAAGCAATGTGTGGGGCCAGCTGGATCGTAAACATCAGGCCAGAAAGCTGGCTGTTTTTTCAAAACATTGCTGGCAAGCTGTCAGCAGTATTCAGAATATAACAATAATGTAGAATGCAAAATGATTAAATAGATCCATACCAAAGTCTTTGAAAAGTCATTGAATATTAGTTACCTTTCAGAGTAGGATTAGGAAAGAGTAGCAGGGGTTATATATATATCTGTTTTGAAACTGTTGAAAGTTTATTAATTATATTCATAATTAGAAAAGCAAATGTGGTATTCTCTTGCAGATATTTACTGCTGAGCAAATAAATGCAAATCAGAGTTATCGAGTTTGCCTGGACTCAAATATATTTTATTTTCTCCTCAAGTAAATTTATTATTGAGTTTTAAAGACAGAATTAGTTCTCAGACTTGAGGAATTAGAAGCCAGAGGACAATTTGGCCCCTACTGAAATGTTTCATGCACCAACATGATTCAGTGTATCCTTGCAATAAAGTTCTTTTATTGAAAATAAAAAGCAATAATAAACTGGTGTGGTCATTGCTGAATACTGTCAGTTCAGATAATATTTTTCTCTTTTTCCCTTCAAAATTTCTGAATTTTCCAAAATATATTTTCCTTGGTAGTAATGGCAATCCACTTATAAAATAAATTAAAGAATTTTGTTTTAGTCCTAAAATCATAGAAACAAACTCAACTGTCAGGTTACCTGGAAGAAAACTATGGTAAATTGTCCTCCTTTATTAATAAGATCCATGAGATAGTGTTCAACCAGATAGAAGAAATGGAGATTCTGTCCTGGCTGTAATAACTTCTCACATACACATGTGCTAAGTAAGGAATCTCCATCAATCAGAAAAAATTCAGACTCAACAAAATCATTGAATAAACTGGAATATCTAAAACAAAAATAGAGTTAAAATGTATCATTTAAATAAAATAATGTCCAAAAAAGCAGTAGCATTATTCTTATCATTTCAGCATTGTCACAAATAACTGAATTTGCTGAGTATATATAATTATATATACAGATTGTTATAATGTATATATTATACTATATATATATATGCACACTAAGATGAAAGATCAGTATAAGGTCAAAGAGATATACATAAAAACAGAGAAATGTTATTGACTCCTAGCTCCTGATTACTACAAAAATACTCACTCAGCTGTTGGCAATTTGTCTGAAATAAACCGTGAAATTTTCTCTAAAAACAGTGTGCTTTTATCTAAAAAAAAGAAAGAAAGAAAACATAGATTACTTTTTGTCAATTGTTTTTGAGTGAACTCAGATTTCATTACTATTTGAAAAATAACAGTAATATAATGATTTTAATTCCATTAAATATACATAGATTACATTTTATAATTCTTTAAGTACTTAAAATTGAAAATTACCCATTTTTGCTGCTATTTCTGCCTCCAGTTGGAACTGGCAATATCACATACAGCAGATATCCTTTACTCTGGTCAGTCTAAATGGCAGTTGGTGATGAAAATGGCAAACCTCCAAAGAAAGAGCAAAACTAAGGAATTATTGCTGAATGATTATAGGTGCCAAGAAAATCTTGGGCCCTGGTAATACAAGAACAAACATAGTTAACATACACTTGAGTCTCAACAACTTGCAAGTCCATCACAAAAGAAAATTATTAATCATATAAACAGTGGGAAATCACAAACAAAAAATTCAAAGGGGTCAGAGGAAGCTTTCGTAAAGACACACATGGGGATGAATCCCAAAGGCCTGAACAAGAATTAGACAAAAGTGGGGACAGCAGTATTCCCAGCAAAGGGAACATCAGAATGCCCCACGTACAAGCCCTGTGGCCTGAGGAATGCGGATGGAACTAGGGTCTTAAAAGAAGCCAACAGAGCTGGAATAGAGAAAGTGAGAGAAAGGGTGAGGGGCTCTAGAGAGAAATACTAGAGCATGAAGATCCTTTGAGGGCAGCTTACAGAAGTTTCTCTAGAATTAAAAAGTAGCCATTGATGGATTTTTAAGTAGATGATGCTCTGATGGCCTTGAATTTAGAAAAGATTACTCCAGATAGAGTACATCAAATAGAATGGGAGCAAAGTTTTGGTCAATAGAGCAGAGAAAAAGCTACTGTTCTGATGGGTAATGATGGTACCGTAGTTTGATACAACTGTAATTTCATGAGCATTTGAGCCAACAAAGCTGGAGAGATGTGGATTTCTGTGAAGTACAATAGCAAGGAGAGGGGCTGTGAAAAATCTCTCGGGATTCTCTCTCCCACACTAAGATGGATGAGTAACCCACTCCGAGGCTGAGAATCATGCAGTGTGACTCAAGTGAGACCAAGATGGTGAGTTCATGATAGCAACCTGGGTTTGGCTGGTTTTTCAAGACTTCCCCTCAGCCATGTTGTAGAAGCAGTTAAATACGTAGGTCTAAAGGTCAAACACAGGTTTGAGTTAGATTTGACTATAGGAGTCATGTGAGTGTTAGAAATGAAGAACACCACTGGTATAGATGAGCTTCCTTGGACAGAAAGAGAGAGCATCATGGAAAAAGAGAAAGGCACAAAATTCAATTTTTAGGGTTAGTAATATTTAATAAATGGCACCACAGAGAAGAGTCTGCAAAAAAAGAAAAACAGAAAAAGAAAAACTGTGAAAGAACTAAAGAGACAGAAGAAAATGCCCTTGAGTATTTTGTCACGAAAACAAACATTGAGACATTTGCCATGCAATCTATTAGGGCTGTTAAAAAGGAGAATGGATAGAAGATAGATAATAGATAGATAGTCTTATTCCATGACATTAAAGAACAGGAACATATAATATTGATGCACACTTCAATATTCAAATCATAAAGAAAGAAAGTGTAGGACTGTAAAAATGAGTATATTTGAAGAAAGAAGAAATTGCTGTGGGCTGGAACTTTTAGGAAACAATGGAGATAGGAGTATAAGCATGATTTCCCAATCGCATGATTATTGTCTTTTGCAAGGATTATAGAGCGAACGTCTGTTCTTCACCAAGAATTGTATTTGCTCCAACATGGGCAAGGATGCATGAAACATGGTTCTCACACCCAGTGCGGCTTTAAAGAGGATGAAATCAAACATTACAGTATAATGTGCTGATTGTTCTAGTAGTAATAGCATAGGGAACAAGCATGGAATGAAGAGTTCTTCAATTAAATTGGAGGGATCATAGTCCTGTGTTCTGAGGTTTCGAGAAGTTGAAAAGATGGTGAAAAATTATGGAATCACATTGGAGAATACAAGGGATTTAGAGGATGGCATTCTGAGTAGCAAAATAGCAGCATTTAATTTGCAGAGATGTAGAAGTACATAAGCAGTGTGGCATTCTGCAGTCATTCTACATAGGAAAACAGAGGGACTGACAAGAGAGGAGGTTTGCAAGGCAAGGATGGATCAGATTTTGAAGGGTCCTTTGCCCAGGTAAGCAGTTAAAGCATCTTCCTGAAAACCCACAGATTTCAAGAAATTCCAAACTTCATCAATTGCACAGTAGCTGGACTATCTTCTTTCAATTCTACAAACTGACCCAGTGTGAGCAGGAAAGAGAAATTAGTGAGAACTGAACAAACAAGAGAAAATTAACCTTATCTATGTTAGAGAGGAAAAGAGAGCTTCAGAAAGGATAGTGTCTCACTCTACAAGGGGAAATAAATTTACTCATGGGTTGCCAGACATTCACAGCACCCTTGACATTATCATGAAGCTACTAGAATAAACCAAATACCTAATTAGTTCATTTATTAAGTAGCTCACTTCAAATAAATTTCTAAGTACTAATATCCTAACAATTCAGAAATTGTTTGAAGAAATAATATGCATAAACTGAAATAATATATTTTTAATTAAATAATCATAATTATTACTAAGTTTTGGGTGTCTGTTGTACATGGCACTACTTTTCAATAATAGCTGTGGTGGAAGAATAAAACCTGCCTTACTTGGACAACTAAGAGATTCCCCAGCCTGCCTGCTGTCCTCTCACATTCTCTACAGAAAGCTTCTCTGTTAAACTCTATCCCAAACACACACGCTTTACCTCTTAAGTAGAACTCAGTCATTATCCCCACTTTTCATCTCTCAATTACAGGAGAGGCAGGGAGAAAATATAATCAACCTCCCGTACACCTGTCATAATGGCTGAATGAAACACACCCACATTCACACATACAGACAAACAGAGACACACACACAAATTAGACTCTCCAGTCACCTGAGACCAAAAAACAAAAACTAAAATAAGAAGAAATTATATGAATAACTATAATTCAGGAATAGAGTAGATCTTTAAAGAATTCTAATTAGTATTATCAAAAAGTTATCAAATAAAATGATAGCCAACTATAGCAAAGAGATAAAAAGAATGAGAGTTAGTGCTCTTAAAATTACAAACATAATTTCAGAAAAAATATTAATAAGCAGAACAGTAAATTGAACCTGCTGTAATATCAAGTTTTTGATGAATCTGGAAGTGAGAGTCCAAGGGATTTCTTAGAGGCCGGAAGTAAAGATGATAAACAGATGAAAATGTTCTAAGTCAACCTATGAGCAATGGCAGTGTTAAGAGAACTGGGATTCCAAAATTAATTATAAAATAAATCATAGGCATAAAATTCATCAAAGACATACAAGGTGTGATAAAAATACAGTGAATGTTCAACTTTTAACTTACTACATTAAAAGTCACATTGTCATGAATCCTCCTCAAAATGATCCATCTGGCTTCAAACACATCCCATCATTCTTGCCACTCTCTTTATTTTATGATTTTAGTATATGTTTGCAGTACATGAAACTTATATTCATCTTGGAGACAGATACTGATACTATGTATCTTGTTTCTTTTCATTTTTAATTTCATTCCCACCCAAATCTCTCCCTCCACCTCTAAATCCCCTTTCCCCATCTTCATTCTTATGCTTATTCTTAGCTCATCTTTAGGACATATAATGTTTATATTCATTGATGTTATTGGGTTCCTCTACATGGTGTATTCTGCAAGTTCTTCCTGAATATCTGTAGCTGTGCTGTTGTGGCTGCCTCAATGACCTGAATCAATTCGACACACCTACCTTTCAAGGTCATTTTGATTTAGAGGAAGAGCCAGAAGTCACAGGGTGCCAGATCTGGTGAGTAATGTAGATGAAGACACACCATAATGTTTTTACCAGCCTACCTTTCTGTTGGAGGGCAGTTGGCAACAGCATTCACTGTATTCTTTTTTTTTTAAGTCACATCCCATGAAGACACTCATGAAAGAGGATTTCTAGAACTGCTCCAGAGTGGCAAGAATGACATGCTAAGTGTGTTGAAGTGAGAGAGAGCATTTTGAGGAATAGTCATGAAAATATGTATTTTACTGTGATTTTTAAAAAATTTAATGTTCACCTTGTATTCTGGTCACATCTCATATTTCAGGAATATAAAGATCAGACCAGAAAAAAAGAAAACATATTCTTAGATTCAAATATTTATTCAAATACTGAGCAAAAATTACATAAAAGGAAGCCACTCTTAGGCACACCTGCAGAGCTCTAAGTATAAAGACAGAAACATGGATAGCTGTGAAGAAATGGAAGTACTGTATTCTAGAACATATGTGAAGAGGCAAGTGTCTACCTGCATCGCTAATGTACCACGGCCCACCCATCAAAAGAAATTAAACCTGAATTGGATCAAAAGTATAGGTGTAATGACTAATTTATAAAACATTGTAGAGATCAGAGCAACATTCATTGAATGACCCCACAAGAACTAGGCAAATCTCTTCAGGACACACAGACCCATTTTAACAAATAAATGGTAAGAGGGTGAAAGAAATTAAGAGAAACATGAAAGCCTAACATGCAATCGCAGTATCGTCAGAATTGTGTTTGGAATCTGATTCAAGCAATCTTTTAAAAAATCAGAAAAGAAGAAGGAAGGAGAGGTGAACGGAAGGAGGAAGTGAGAAGAAGAGAAATCAGGGAAGACAATGGGAGGTGTCCATGCCTCTGAGGGGAAGAGCTGACCCATGGAGTGAGGGGATTCTAACGTGGTCTCCACCACTCCACGCCCTTGGTGTGCAGGCCTTCTCATCGCTTCTGGTTGAGAACTGCAGATTCGTGACTTGAATGGGACAGCCTCTCTGGGACTCGGTTACAGTGTGTCAGACACGTCATGGCGACAGGGGCCTCTGGAGGCACAGCCATCTCGTGAGGCAGCCAAGGGCAGGGACCCGAGTGGGATCTAGAGGCCAAGAGTCGCCCTCAGCCAACAGGTAGCAAGAGAACAGGGAGCCTGTGTCCTCTGGCTGCAAGGACCTGACTTGTTCTAAAAACCCGAATGAGCACCAGGGCTGGGAGGAGAGGGCCACCCCTGAGACACCTTGAGTGCAGCCAGGAGAGGTGCTGAGCAAGAAGACTCAGGGCGCCTGGGCAGGGTCTTCTGCTCCACAGAATTTTAAAAGAATAAATGTGCATTGCTTAGGCCACTAAATGTGTGATAATTTTTGGTTATGCACAACAGAAAATTAACACCTGCCCCCAGTGCGTGAGTATATTCTTGTAACTCTTAGGAGAGTAAGACTTGTCTGAAGCCACTGAAATGTGTGAGTGCCTAGGATCCCGCTGGAGACCTTATTAAAATCTGGTCTCTGGATTCTGCAAGTGGGAGGCGTCCTACTGTGCTGAATTTCGCGACAGCAGCACTCACTGCGGTCAGCGTCCGAGTGTAAGGGCAGTGCTCGGATCTCAGGGCCCTTGTTCCTCAACAGCCCGGGGTCCTTTTGCAGAGGACCCTCCAGCGCCTGAACAACCTGGTCTGTCCCCAAGCTTCCGCGCTCACCACCGCCGTCGCTGCCCCGCCTCTGCCCACCGCCCTCGCACCCAGCCGCCTCGGCCTCCGCAAGTCCCGCGCCCCGCCTGGTCCTTTCCATCTGGACGTGCGAGGAAACCTCGGACCCTCACGGTACAGCTGTGCTCCGGCCCCTCCCTCGCCTGGGCAACCCTAAGCCCTTGGCTGGCCCTGAAGCACCGCCCTCTCCTCCCCCGGACCCAGATCCGAACCTGCTGGGTCCAGAGCGCCGCTGAGCCGCGCGTCCGACCCAGGAAAGGTGGAGGAGCCCGGAGCGGCGCGAGCTCCCGCGTCAATGGAGCCCCGGGGCAGGCGGGCCGGGCGCATCTGGGCATTCCAGCCAGTCTTTTATACCCAGGCAATGTTTCGGTTTCCTTTCTCCTCCAGGAAACATTAAGTTTCGGTTTCCTTTCGTGGTGCATGGGACGCGGAGGGTTTGGGCAAAGCGACTTTTAGAGCCTTTCTCTTCAATCAGAATTTTAAGACAGAAAAAGCAGAGGCAATAAGTCTCATAGTTAAAATTTTAAGATAGAAAAAGTAGAGGCAATAATAAGTCCAGTAGTTAAAATAACCTAGAGAGAACTGAGGCAGGGACATCTGGGGACATCTGTGAAGGAATCTGACAGTGGCCATCCTGATCAGAGAGGCCTCTAACTCGCCCCCTTGGACCCAGCTGCCCCCGAAGCCTCTAACAATATCGGCTCTGCTGTTGATAGCAGCCCCCCACCCCACCCCACCCCACCCCCACCCCGCCCCGCTCGCTTTCCCTAGCCTGGTTGGTCCTTGAGCAGCCATTGCCGCTTGTGGCTGCTCATGGCTTGTTCTTGCCAGAAGGCCAGACTTCACTGAACCCGCCCCTCCCTGGGACCTGAAAGCCCCCAGAGGCTGTGAGAGAGCAGCTGGTGTGTTCTCCAGCGCCAGAGCAGTCCCTCTCAGGATGGTTCTGAAATAAACCTGCCCTGGTGAGCTCGTACCTCTGTTTCTTCCTTTCCTTTTTCCCTACAATCTGAACAAGACAATCAAAGAAGTCAGAAATAGCTGAACTATAACACTGAAATTTGAACTCCCACTGTGACAGGTGAGGAGGTCTTGCTGTTTCCAACCGTAAGCAACACGAGACACTATGGGAGACTTTCTTGCGTGAGCACAGGAGTTTGTTTTATGAGAAGCTGATGATCACTGATCTGTGTAAACTCTTTGGAATTTTCATAGGCCAAGAAAAAACTTTTAAAAATTAAGCTGAAAGGCTGGGGATTTAGCTCAATGGTTCTGCCGCCTACCTCGCAAGTGTAAGGTCCCAAGTTCTATCTCTGGTACCAAAAAAAAAAAAAAAAGAAAAGAGCTGTAAGCATAAGTTTGTGTTGTAAAAGTCACTAGTTTGAGATCATTTGTTACAGCAGTCATAAAAATATGAACACATGATTGAAAGCTATTATACATAGTAGGAAACTAATGACACATTTGATAGTGAAGATAACAAGTTGCTCTATAACAAGAGGTAGCATTAATTCGGGAGATCACAGTGTGCTAAACAATATGCAAACGTCATTCCATTTATTACCATGTTGATTCTCACAACAGTTTCACGAGCTATTACTATCATTTTTGTCACTTTATGGATGAGATTCAGTAAGAACCAAAGGGACAATGCAGCTACTAAATGACACCAAGTTTCAAAAATTGGTCTCACGCACAGGTAAACTGCAATTTCCTATACTATATAATCTCTGAAACAGGCTTCCAAGTCTACATCTGAAAGCCTTTCAGGGAATGGAAACATGATTTTCTTTGCTTTTCTTTTCACTTAAATTGTTGTTTTTTAGTACACATAGTATTCTATTACTGTTTTGACTTTTAAAGACTTCACATTTATCAGGTAAGTGTGCAATAAACCTTGACGTATCCTCCTCGGTTTTTCATCTTATCTTATTATAACAGAATACCACAGTAATTTATTTTAAAAATTTGTCTCATTGCTTTGGAGTCTGAGAAGTCTAGTCTCGTGGTGCCAGAATCCAGCAAAAGGATCTTCGTTCTGTGTCATTCCACAGTGGAGTCATCAGAGAAACAGAAGCAGAGAGAAGGCAAAAGATCTAACTCACTGCCTCCAGCTCTTCAGGTCATGAATCTATCTATTCATGCAGACAGAGCCCAATGACCTAACACCTCCCTACTATGTCAGCTCCCAACAAACACATGGACCTAGGGGACACAGCCAGGCCATAGAACACCCCAAAGTATGTAAACAACACACAGAAGCTCGAAACTAGTTTTTCTTTTCTACTTCAGCCACCTATTCTCATGACCAACCATGCCCTGGATTTTGTCCAGGAGCTTGATGGTCACACCCTGCCTTTCTGACTTCTCCCTTTGCCCTTTACCCTTTCACATCTTATTCCTATATTTGCCATGTTCACATGAACTCCCTGAGCTAACACTTCACCTTCCCTCTGATTAATGTGTTCATTTGCTCAAGCCTCCTCCCTTTCTTCTACACTTGCCTTCAATTTGATAACCTGGATCAATTCACTTTTTCTGCTTGGTACCTGTGATACAAGAAATAATACCAGAGATGAAATGTGAAATATATTCCCCAACCCATTAGATGTCTAATATGCCGAGCTCTGTTCTCTAAAAATCGAAGAATGAATTCTGGGAACAACATGGGTTAAAAGTAGGAAGATATTTATTGATAGAACAGCTCCTGAGGGGCAGGAAGGGTCCCAAATGGGTAACCCATGGACCTCACTTTACAGAGGAGTTTTATAGAGCAAAACCCATGTGAGTATAACATGGGCCATAGCCATAATCAACCAACAAGGTTACAAGTAACCTTAGTTACTTAGGTAATAGTGGTCAAATTGGGAGAAAAGTCACATAACAAGTGAGGATGGAAAGAACAAGGACTTCTCCTAGGAAATGGTGGGTCCAGAGTTATTTGGTCACCCACTGAGGTGACTGGTGTCTATCTAAACTTCATTAGGCCCAGTGTTTGTCCTTTGAGGAAGTATGCAGATTTAGTCATCTTGTCTTTTTCTTGAGTCCCAGCCTCCAACAGATGTGTCTCCGGCTGTAGTTGTGATGTGTTTCACCTTTGTCCTGACTCTCTGGAGGACTTAGCCCTATCTGACAGCCTATAATATTTCTGCCTAACTCAGCTGTCTATAATGCCTGGACCTAGTTTGGGTTCCATCAAATTGATTGTTCATAAACAAAATGAACAAGTGGGTCCAGAAGTTCACAGGTTCAGAGCTGCTAGAAACCCTGTGTCCAGAACCCAGTATGTGCTGCTCAAGGACATACAGCACAGGGTAAAGGAGGGACAACATTTTGTGTCAGAAGTTTGCAGGCAAGTTCTAGATATTTTGTAAGGATGATAGGAGGTTGTAAAAGCCCATGGGGTACTGGAGTATCTAAGCAATAACTTGAGTCCCTGCTGATTTCAATTTGGACAGATTTCATTGCAAGTTGTTAGAGAAACCCCCCACTTGTATAAGATGATTTGCAAGAAACAGCACCAGCAAAATAAAGTAATACCTGTAAATATGGAATATGTTGCCTCCAGAACCCAAGGGACTAAGAGACATTGGACTTGTATTTGTAACCTGTTCCTCCAACTATTGGATTCTTGTTTTGGGGACAACACAAAAGTCCACAAAACAGCGCACAGCAAGAGGTGGGGAAGGAACAAATGGGTGTTTATAAGAAAGAATAGTAGGCAAAGCTCCCTGCTAACTGGGGAGGATTCCATAAGGCAGACACCATAGGTGTATAAATCCACTGGACTTTCATTCAGCTTTGTGGACCAGTTAATGAGAAATAAAGCAGGGATCTTCCTGGTTGCAGATAGCGCTGATGTGAGGAATGTAAGCTGTTTCATTTGCATTTTACTTTGTCCAAGGTCTTTTATTTATTTAGGGACCTGTTCTTTGTCCCTTGCATTCCATTAGAGCCTGATAATTAGTTTGCTTAAATTAAGTATTCCTATTCTTGCCTTCTGGTATGTTAACTCACTTAAGCCCAAACTTTTAGTTTACTTTGTTAACTATTCAGGGCCTGTGACCTAACTTCCCCTATCTCTTTGCTTCATATTCACATTGTGAGTGCAGACAGCTATGTCTTCACAGTGTCTGAGATGGAGTAGCCCTCAGTTGACCAAATAATTTTCAGGAATTTCACCAAGGTGGCAGGACACTGCAGTTGTGTCCCTTCAGGGATAAAGGCAAACTGTAGCAAACAGGCCACTGAAATAGGCACTGAACAGATATTTTAACACAGTCTACAATAGCAAATTATCTGCTTCTAATTTGATGAAATCAGTGATTTTCAAAACAATACTGAGTACTAGGTTTGAAAGTCTTAAAAAAAAAAAAGAACCAAGAGAGTGGCATGCTTGCTTATAATTACAATGAAACCACTTTTCATTTAAAAGAGAGTTTATTCTCTACTAACTTTGCTTAAGTTCTAATTGAGAAATCAGAGGTTTAATATTAAATTTTTAAAACAGAAATAAACCTATAGTCTTAATAAATACATATGTGTACCTATTAAAAAATTAGTATGTCAATGACACTTTATTTGCTCCTTTATTCTGCAGAAACAAATAAGATGTCTCCTAATTTTAGAAACACTACATTCAAACCAAACCATGGAGGCAGGTGTAAAATGAAAATGAGCACACTAGTCTGTGATATTTCTGCCACAGGCTTTTCCAACACCTGTTAACCAGTCAAGGAGAGGAAACATTGGGAGATTAAGATATGCCAGTTCTGGATAAATTCCTTCCCAAAATAGCAGGAGCTGAGCAAATTGCTGGGCCAACAGAAAATGGAAGACAGGCTTCAGGACTATGTGGCAAAACAACTGCCTTCAGTGCTTGGCATTTCTTTGGTGTGTAAATCCTTCTTCAGTCCAACAGCTGATTCCCTCCTTCGTCATAGTCTTCCTTTTGGTTTTCCCAGGTTGTGACAGCCACATCCTTCCCCAGTGGGCTTCTTTTTCTGGGAAGCAGCTTCTGGAATGGTTACACAGCTGTTTGCCATTGTCTGACAGTGATTGTTGTACTTGGGAGAATGATATTCCCCTAAGTACATGCTCAACACAAGAAAATGCAAACTATAAGAGAAACAAAACATTGTTAGCTTTAATTTAGGTCAAATAAATGTCAAGCCCATTTTAAAATATACAATTATCTTGGTAGGTTTGTCTTTCTCCTCTAGTGAAGAAAAATAAAATCCTGGGGTGACTGCAGTAGGTATATAGTGACCCGATGTGAAAGGTAGTTGACAGTAGAATTAACAAAGTGCTCGAAAACAGGAAGTGACTGGCTTCCAAGTGAGAACCTCAAAACTGGGTCAAAACTGCACAGTTTTGAATAGCTATACTAATTTCCAGGCCTTAATCCCATCCTTGGAAATCAATGGAGCCAGCGGGGCCAAGTGGGGCCAAGCGGTTGCAGGCTGACCGGGACCTGCTTGCTCCGGCTTGCTCCACCAGCTTTCCACCAGCCACCAGGACAGGGTGAGGAGGACCCTCTGGGGCAGGCCCACCAGCTGATGGCTGGGCGGCGCAGGCGCCTCCAACAATACCCCCACCCCAGCCTCTGGCCTTTTGTCTGTGCAGCTACTTTGTTACACACTGCAGAGGCACAGGGGGACAAAAGCCATTGTCCTGAGCTCCAGAAGCGAACAACAGAGTGAGCACCTGTCTCAGGCTCCCTAATGAAAACAAGCCCACTGGAAAAGTGAAGGGAATCTCTGCAATAAAGGCACACCAGACCACCATGATTGCTAAGTTGGAGGGATCATCAGCTCCCATCTGAAAGTGGACTTTCTTCAGGGGAAAAGCAGCTGAAACCTGCAGTAGAAATTTGCAAAGTGCAACCCTGCAAGAGGACAGGGAGCTCAACTTGGGTCTTGCAATCAGAAATCTGCCTGAATCGCACGGGTCTGGGACTAGCTTACTGAGACTAATTGATTTATAACTGCACACTGCTGCCCACATTGTCTATTGTGACAGCAGAGACACACCTTGAAGGAGGCCCTTTATTTTTTAAAGGTGATAGATTAATAAGTACCACAAATTGTCATTCTTTAAGAGGTATTTGATGCTATGGTGTTGCTGATTATCTGACTTGGGCTAAGGTGTCGTGATTGAACTAAACAGTTTTCCTTCCTGGTATAATGAAAATGAGCTTCAGAGTCATTACAGACTCAAAACCTAAAGACCAGCTATATCTGGTAGACACCTCTGAGAAGCAATCACTCCATAAAGGTTTTAAATAGATCAACAAAGATACTTACAATAAACAACTTCATCATATCAACCCAGGAACTAAACCAGGGACAGTACCAAAAGCAAAAATGAGAAGGCATTTAAGCAAGTCACAAACCCAGACTTCCATGCCACAAAAGGCAATTTCTGGGGGAAATGAGGTGCAAAAGTCTGATAATCAACCACCTGGGAACCCTGAACTGATAGCACAGGAAGTAAAAAAACAAATGAATGAGGCTCTAGAAAAATTCAAAGCAGAAATAATCTCCAGATAACTACAGAGATGGTGAGCAGAGTTTAAAACATGATTAGAGGCTCTAGAACAGAAACTAATAAAAACAATAGATGAGCACAGAAACATGCTGGAAGCCAGGAATGCCCACCATAAGAAAGAAATGGAAACCATGATCGCCCAACATAAGAAAGAAATGGAATCCATGAAACAGATTCAAACAGATATTCAGGAGATTAAAAACTCCATTGAAAGTTAGGCAG
>NW_004624769.1:100728-137344 GCF_000247695.1 Heterocephalus glaber
AGAAAAAGAAGACTATCTCTATATGAGAGATCATAGAAAGAAATATGAATGAAATTCCACAACAGCAGAGACATGGATGGTGAATAATATCTGGGAATCTAGAGTTTGCTGTCCAGGGTGAAATGTTTCAGGTACAATACATTCAAAGTGTGAATGAAAAGGAGAATGAAACTCAATTATTACAGATGGTGAGTGCCAAGCTTAAGAAATCTAAACCTTGTTTCCTGTGTTAGTTACTGTTTTCATTGCTGAGACAAAATATTCAACACTCAAAGTTAGAGGAAAGGTTTACTTAGTTCAAGGTTTATAGAGATTCCATTCCATAACAGACTGGCTCCAAGGCAGGTGAAATGGCAGACAGGCATCCCAGAACAGAGACTGTTCATGGTGGGTAGAAGGTAGTAAAGCAAGCAAGGGAAGACCACAGCTCTTTCTATCCCTTATATCTTATCCAGGCTACTTAGGGAAGGTAGCACTCACACCTTTAATTCTAGTGCCCTTGATCCTAGCCTGGCACCATGAATCCATCCCAGCTTCACACACTTGATCTGGCCACCCCTGAAAAAGCCCTATCTATGACTATATGAGGCTTTGGGGGGATATCAAAACACAAGCCATAAAATTCTTCCCCTGGCCCTCCCCAAAGACTCATGGACATCTCTTTATGCAAAAGACACTTCATCTATCTCTAAGAGTTGTCAAAGTCCTAATAGTTTCAGCATGGCTGAAAAGTCCAAGCCCAAAGTCTCCTCTGAGAATTTAGTGAAACTCTTAGCTCCAAGCCCCTGTACAAATGAAAAGAAAGTTACACACTGCCAACATTCAATGGCACAAGATAGACATTTCCATTCCAAAAGTTACACACAAGGGGATAGCAAGGATTGGAAACAAAGCAAGACCAAAATCCAGCAAAGCAAATATAAAATCTCAGTTAATTCCACTTCCAGCATCCCTAGAAATCTACAACAAGTTGTGAACTCCAAAGAGCTTAGCTGGCTCCCCATTGTGGCCTGCCAGTGGTTGTAACTTCCATGGCTTCTCTCTGGGGCTAGCTCTGCTCCCTCCTTGAGGTTTTCCTCACACAATCCATGTTCCTAGCTTCTTCAACCTTCTGGGGTCTCCACTGCACCTTTGGCTTCACCCTCACAGCTTCACACACTTCTCTCTCAGGGACACACTACCTGACTTCCCAGGCTTTCTTCTGAAATCTGAATGGAAGCCTTCCTGACCCCATAACTCAAGCCATAATACACATCATCTTTAGTTCAACAGCCAATGCAGTCCTTCCCAGCAGAAACTTCCTGAGCTTGATCTTTACCAGGAGAATTTCTATCAGCCTTCTGGTCTTCTGAGCTCTGACTAGAATCTCCCATTGAGTGCTGCCTAAGGCATTCCAATCTACTTTTTCAGCTAGCATCTCTGAGTCTTTCCAAACTCTTCCCACAAACTAGTCCCATAGGCTTCTGTACCTCATGGTTAGGTACAATCACAGCAACGACCACACTTTTCTATTACCAAGTTCAGTGTAAGTTATTATTCTCATTGCTGAGACAAAATACCCAACACTCAAAGTTAAAGGAGGAAGGGTTTATTTAGTTAACAATTTTTAGAGGTTGCAGTCCATACTTGGCTGTCTCCAAGGCAGGGTAGCATGGTGGAAGGACATCACAGAGGAGAGACATTTCATGGTGAGCAGAAGATAGCAAAGCAAGCAAAAGAAGACCACAGCACTTCTTATCCCTTATATCTTATCCAGGCTACTCAGGGCAGGTAGCATTCACACCCTTATTCCTACTGCCCTTGATCCCAGCATTGCACCATGAATCCATCCCAGCATCACACACTCCAGATCCAGTCACTTCTGAAAAGACCCCATCTATGACTGCATGAGGTTTTAGAGGGGACATCTAAACACAAGCCATAACACTTCTTTTGAAGAAACATTGAAGGTTTCTGAGTAAAAGAAAGAGGATCATAATTATATTTTAGGATAATTAATGAAGCCAGAGAATTTTGAATATAACAATGCAAAGAAAACCAGCTATTGGCTAATGTCATTGCATCTTTGCAAGGGAGCTTCAGCTTAAGTGACCTAGTCATGGAAATAGGATCAAAATAGAGGAGAGAAAAGGAATAAGGATTAATAAACCTTCCACACTCACTAACCAGGGCCTCAAATGAGACCCTTTAAAGGCTTTACCTTATCAACCCACTAGGGAAAATGATATGTAAAGATTTTTGAGTTAATGAAAATTGTCTTGTTCAGATCACTTGGTAATGAACCAATTCTGACATGCACAAGGGGTTCTCCTTGTGACAGAGAAGTAGAAGACAAAAAATAGGAGCTAAAAAGCAACTAGATAAGAAGAGTGTCTGAAAATGCAGACAAAGCATATACAAACCAAAGACCTCAAATAAAAATTCTCCATTACTTTCTCTCTAGTGGTAGTTATGTAAAAAGATAAAGAATCCACTTTAAAAATTGTCAAAATATTTAGGCAGATGCTTCACAAGTGAGGATGTATAGGTGGACAATATGTGCATCTTTAGCCATTAGGTAAAGCCATGGTAACATAAAGCTACACACACCAAAATGTCTAAACCAACCAAAAGAAATGACTGCAAGTATATAAAGCAACACTAGAGCTCTCATTCATGGTTGGAAAAAGGAGAATAAAGTGGCACAACTACCTTGGGAAGTTTTGGCAACTTTTCTGAAAAATAAATCTAAATATAATTGACATGATTTCATCCTTAGACATATATGCAAAGAAAAATGACAATTTAAATCCACACAAAGACTTGCATTGAATGGGTTTTAAGCTGGTTGATACTTGGTTTTGGAAAACAATTCTCTAGCTTTAGCACAGACAATAGATTGGAAAGGGAAGTACGTAGATGAAGCTATGAAAGTAATCCTAGAGAGAGATGGGGTGGCTGGAATTAGTGTAATGATATTTAGAACTTCAGAAATATAGATTTTTTTTTGAAGGAGCAGTTTGAAGGTAACTTTGGTGTGTCATGGTAATAGATTCCACATGGGGAAGGAAAAAAGAGTTTGGGCTTTCAAAGATGACTCCTTGGATCTCAGCTAGAACAATAGCATGGATGCCACAGTTTGGGATAGAACACTCTGAAAGGAGGACAGGTGCAGGAATAGAAATGAAAGTGTGTGGGTTAAGCAGTTACTAAAGATAATTGAGAAATTTCTGTAGATTCAAGGTAGAAGAAATCAGTGTAGGCAGGGATGACTGGGGAAGAATTTGTAGAAGCTGGATTTGGGCTTGGTTCTTCACTTACCCTAGTTGTTTATCCCCCTAACATACAAATGAAATACCTACTTTTTAACCCCATGTCATACTTGCTACACAATAAGCAAAAAATGCATGAGCATTAGAGGGAAATAAATCAATCACTATGGTATAAACACTGAACAATCTAATAGAGTTAGAATTTTAAAAGGAAGCATTGAGCAGAAATGCCATAATCAGATAGGTAAAAGAAGGCATGTTCAGCACTTTGATTTTTAAAGAGAAAGCTGAAATTTTTTTATGAAAAACTGTCAAGAAATGTTGAATAGGTGAGGGAAGTTAGGAAATAGCATAAATAAGGAAGTTCCCCTTATTTTTTAATTTCCTCTTACTCTGTAAAACTGGCCCTAGTAGCAACTAAGTTTTTACCATAGTATAGTGACTGACTACACAATTACAGATGCACTAGGAAGGGTTTATTTTTGTCAGACTTTTCAAATCACAAAGTCAGGCAGGCCCAGCAGTATCCACTGAATGTAGGGAACAGTACATTAAAGAAACCTAGTGAGCATAGACTATAAACCTAGCAAGCATAAATAGATTATAAAAACATGTCACCTACTTCTGTTATTCTGATTCCTCCCTTACCTCACATCTGTGGCCTCACAGGATACAGGGAAAGCCTGGCCTGGCCAAAAAATGAACTATTGTTGCATCCCAAGTCCAAACAACCATTACTCTGAAAGACAGCGGTAAAAGGAAATCTTACTTACCACTTACTCTGGTAGTACTTCTGGTCATCAATCTGATGTACTGGGAGAAATGGGAGGATATAATGATCACAAACCCTTCTGGCTAGGAGCAAATAATTTAACTCACTGATTAGGAGCCTAAAGGAAGCAAGATTGAAAATCTTGGGACAAAAAGATCTGAAAGAAAATAATATGACTTTGGGAGTGGGCACCAATTTTTTAAGTCTCTGTGTCTCAAGTCCATGGCCACAAGAGATTGACCATTATTCAGGGGCCTAAACAATGAGTCAGACAGGATGATGTACTCCTTAATATCAGAGCCAATCTCTGTCTGCGATCTCCTGGCAGTTTCACAATGGACCATGAGGAGAGCAGTCCTGGTAGCAATGAAGGAGGCTATACAGGTGCCCAATAGCACAGGTCTCCTTCCACCAAATGGCCTTAGTTACTGTCATTGCTGAGTATCAGACCTATCCACAGCATAGACCTATTCAGTCTTTGTATGGTATCAGCCTTCATGAAGCCCAATCAGCAACTTGGTGATAAATTCATTCTATTAGGTTTCTTCCTTGCTGAACAAGGCTGCAATTCATACTCACTGGAGACTGATACATACTCTGATACAGGTTTGCTTTTCCTGACAAAATCACAAGGACTTACAGTTGCACACTCAAAGAATCACTGATGGGATTCCACATATAAATAACCAAGCTCCCTCTCCACAGTGAAAGAACTGACAGATAAAGTCTGCAGTGGCTTCTAAAGGTATCTAGTAGAATTAGAATAATCATTTCTGCTGATTTTGTAATGATGTGCAGGACCTGGTATCCCAAACAAATAGCATATGAGCATTTTCCTAGAATATCTCACTCTAAAAGACTTAGGAAGGTATAATTAAACTTCATTCCACTTAAGGAAAGGGCAAGTTGGGGAAAACCAACTCAGCCTTATTACTAACACTCTAATTTTGTTAAAAAAAATTGATAATGTGAATGTAAAAGTAAGGATCATCTCCACCACCTGCCTCTCAAGCCAAAGGTCCTAAGTTTGATCCCTGGTACCAAAAAAAAGGTAAGGATCGTCAGAATCAAAATCAGACAGAAAAATGACCAGAAATGAGAAACAAAATAAGTGAACTAAAAAACGCCTATCTACTAAAAACACAAAGGTGATTTAGAGTTCAGGAGAAACTTTAAAAACTTCTAACTAGTATTCTCATAAAGAACCAAGAAAATAATTAATCTACATTAAACAGTATGTGAGACTGAAAAGAAAAAACTACTAGAACAAGAAATTAATAGAAAGATTTCAGATACAAGTATTTGCTGAACAATAAACAGAATCCCAACTTGGTAAGCTAAGAGAGAATTCAAAACTTATAAAATACATCAATATAGAAAAATGATGTAGAAAAAAGATATTTTAGCTACAGCATACTGGAAATGATAAAGGAATTACAGTGCAACAAGTAAAAGCATGGACTCTGAAGCCAGAATGCCTGGGTTGAATTCCTAATTCCTCAATTTACTACTTGTGTGACCTGAGAACAGCTTGTTTACTGTCTCCTTTTGCTTGAATTCTCTCATCTGTAAATTCAGAATAACATTATCTATCTTAGATTTGTTGTCAAAATAAACTCTGTTAATATATAACTTGCTTTTTAAAGGGTACTTGTGATCTAGGGATGATATAGGACCTTCAAGTGATATAGGAGAAATATTTTAATTCCCAACCTGTTAGATGTCTGAGTTTATGCTCACTAAAATCGAAGAATGAATTCTAGAAACAGTGGAGGTTAAGAGTAGGAAATGTTTACTGAGGGATAGACAGCTCTTGCCCGAGAGGGACAAGGTAGGACCCAGAAAGTGTGTTGCCCATAAGCCCACTTCTCAGAGAAGTTTTATAGAGCAAAATCGCGAGATGGGTACAAAATAATGAGGTGAGCATAGGTGGGACAAAATTATGGTCAACCAATAAGATTAAAAGCATAATTACTTAGGTAATATTGATCCAGTGGGGAAGCAACTCGTGTAGCATATACATGGGAAGAGCAAGGACCTTTCCTGGAAGAGATGGATCTGGAAGTGTTGACCCCCCATCCAAAGTAACTGATGCCTATTTCAAATAACAATCATCATTGTTCATCCCCTGGAGAAGTATGTAGGTGTAGTCATTCCATCTTTATCTTGAGGCCTATCTTCAATGACTGTACCTCCAGACACAGTTGTAATGTGCTCTTATCTTCTGCACTGACTCCCTTGAGGGCCTAGCCCTGTCTGACTGCCTATAATATTTCTCTTAGCTATCTGTAATACTTAGACATAGAACTGAAAAATGTAAGGTCTTTTTTGTAGTACTGAGGATTAACACAGGCCTTTGCCCTAAGCTACATCCCCAACTCTTCTTTTTAAATTTTTGTTTTGAGACAGGGTCTCTCTAGGTCACTAAATCACCCAGGCTAGACTCAAACTTGCAATCTGTCTGCCTTGGCCTCTCAGAGTACAATTATGGAGGTCCAGGTAATATGCAGAAAACCAGTTCCCAAAGCCTTGCACCTGGGACTGAGTTAGGATAGAAGAAATAAAGCTAGGTAGAAAGGAAAAAGGAAATCAAGATTTTTTAAATTGTATTTTAAAGAAAAACTACAGCTTCAGAAGCCAGTCCACTTTATTTACATTTTTTCTTTCTCTCAAAACAGCAAACCTGGGCAACTCCCTTTTAGCTGCAAATAGTTTGCCCTTTTACTTAAAAATGGTCCTCTTTCACCCATGAGTGGACCATTCTTCTGGGATTTCCCATAGGAATAGAATATTATCCCAGTAGGGATAGGCTATCCTCTCCCATCTACTTAGACTAAGACTGAGATTAAAGACAAGACTAAGACTATAGATTATTGAATTCCACAGATATCCACACTTCTTTGAGCACCCACACTCCACGGTTGAATGTGTCCTATATTTACCTCTATTAAATCCTTCTTATGCCTCTTTTACTAATGCATCCTGTCCTGAAAATTCTTTTTCCATGATGAGAGTCAGTAAACCTGCATACTTATTTTAAAGAGTTAAATTCTTTATTTAAGCCTCTGGAGATGCTCAGACCCAGCCTTGTGACAGGGCCAATCAGAGAATACTAACTTCAATTCTTTCCATGAGACCTCAATCAGGATTTTGACAAGGTAGCCTAGACCTGACATCAGCCTGAGGAATGGGAGACACAAAAGACAACTGCTGTTGAGCTCTTGGCCACTGTGTTCTCTTTCACAATGGTTTGCTCTCACCCTTTAGAATTTACTTCTTTTCCTACTTTTTATTGGCCTGTACTCTTTGCACAGCATGCTTCTTTTCCTACTGTTATTACTGAGTTTTGAGCACTAGTGATATTGGAGAAATATAACTCCCAATCTGCTAGGTATCAGATGTGCCAAGTTCATGTCCCCTGAAATCAAAGAATGAATACCAAAGTACAAAGGAGATTAGAAGTAGAAAAGGTTTATTGGAGAATAGCTATAACTCCCGGGAGACAGGAGGGGTCCCAAGTGGGTTGCTGCTGAGATCATCTCTCCCAGGATGTTTTATAGGGCAAGATCACAAGATGGGTACAAAATCACAGGATGGGTACAATATGGATCAAACTATATCAACCAATAAGTTTACAAGTATAGCACTTAGCTAATATTGATCCAGTAGGGAAGTGGGGGCACATACCAAGGACATGTGGATGACATCATTAACTTTGCCTTATCTATGACTTCTAAACAGGAATATTTTGGGAAAGAGATGGGCCCAGGTGTTCTGGTGACCTACCTAGTGTCTGATGCTTATCTGGGCTTAATGGACTGGATGGTACTGTCTTAGTTACTTTTTTCTCATTGCTAAGACAAAATAAATGATACCCAAAGTTAAAATGTGGCAAAGGTGGTCAAAATGATCTTTCAGAAACCAGGAGAGTTGGGTAAAATAAAAAAGAAGTTTATTTCCAGGCAATGGCCAACCTCAGAAAACGAGTCCTTATAGGCTGACCACGAGTTAAGACAGTTTCTCCTTTTTATGCCTTTTACAGGGCAGCTTAACTTGCAGTTACACACCAGAACGTGGCAAGGGCATGATAAAGCAGCATTAGGTAGCAAGGGTAGCATAAGCTGTGATTACAGAATGTAGCAAGGGTGTGGAACAGCAGCATTAGGTATGGGGTACTTAGATAGACACACTTCAAGGCTAACTTCTAATGTCTCTGGGAGCAGGCTGCTCCCACAAGAGGGAGAAGGCCCACCCAGAGTTTCCAAGCAGGGACAATTTCACACAAGTTTCAAACCACACACAAGTTTCAAACGGGTTTAGCACAGAGTTGATTAACAAATATTTTTACAATAATTATCGATTATGTTTGGTAGCTCTTTCTGCCTCATCCCCCCCGTTGTACATCAAACAGAATCTTCATTGATTTGAACAGGACAAACATAAGGGGCTTCTGTTTGCAATAGCATTTGATATGATTGTATGGAATGGATTCTTTCCATTATAAATTTGGAAATCCAATTAATTAAGCATGGCCCTACAGTCACCAGGAGTATTATTGCCATTATGGGTCTCATCAGGGCTCCTAACCATCCTTTCTATCCAGTGAATAATTGCCAATTCCACCAGGGGTTGGTATCCAGGGAGCCATACTTAGTTTCCATCGCTTTAACCTTTCTTTTAGTGGGGTCATGGTTTCCCTGACTACTCCTGACTGATTTGCATAATAGCAGCATTCTTTCCCTAGGTAAAGACAAGATCCCCCATACTTAGCAGTCAGCAAATCGAGGGCTCTTCTATTCTGTAGCACTACCTCTTCCAGCGAGTCCATCTGTCCTTGTAGAGTGAAGATTGAGGCTTGTATTTCATCTAACCCTTTTTGAATGTCTTGGCCTAATGAAAGGTACTGTTGTTGTCCAAGTCCAAGTGCTGTGCTGCAGAGGACCAGGCTCCCTGTGATAGCTAGTTCGGCCAGGATAGGGAGCACGATAGGGTCCCTCTTTCTTCTATTTAGTCTTCCATCAGGGGACCCTATTTGGACTTGTCTCATGGCACTGGGCGAATATACATTTAGGTCTGGGGTAAGTATACCCACAGTACAATTACCCTGTACTTTGGGGGAAAAGACTAGATATAAGCCATCCTTACACACAAAGAAGGCTCCTGCTGGAGCGCTGATGTTGGAGTGAGTCCCTTGGATAATGACACAATTTTAGGGGATGTTCTGTAAGGTAGAAATGTTAAACACACATGAGCTATTTCCTATCACTTCATTGGGTTCATTAAGAAATTGAACTGCTGGTTCATTGGTATGGTTTAGTATTCCCTGTAGGGTCAGCCCCAAAGCATGATAGGTGAGCTGACTGAGGGGGTGCATAGATCCAGCAGTCAGATGCCAGATCTGGGTCAGTAGTCAGAAGCAATCTGTGAGTGCTGTTTATAGTCTGTACCATATCTATCCCTGTGTAATTGGCCAGCCTGGACCTAATCTTTTTTGTCTCTTTGATTATCGGGCTTTCCCTGACTGTTGGCTGAACTATGGTCCAGTCCTTTTTGACTAGCATATCCCAGTGAGGGTCCTGGTCATTGTTACCTATCTTAGTACTTGACCTAGGCACTAAATGATAGAACTGGACCCTCACAATTTGTTCTTTCAGCCATTTGGGATCCCATGGGTCATGTATAACTATTTTAAGAGGGTTATACTCTGCTACTTTACAAGTATGGCAATTTGGAGATTATGTGTTCTCTCCCATTTGCATTTGTTGTCCTTGGAACTTTATAGCCATTATTGCTTGCCCTTCTGACTTCATTCTACAATATTGCTGTTCCTGACTAAGTCCTCCACAATCTATCACTCTTGGCCAGCCTTAATGCTGGCATGGGCATCCATCAAATGTAAGGGACAGGGGATGCCCTTCAGGTTCCCATTTAATTACCTTAATTAGTTTGGTTTGGGCATCAAACTTTGAATCCTTAGGCTTGTACATACTCAGTTCAAAGTCCCAGTGTACCACAAATGCTTAAGAACCCAGAAAAGTGAGATAATACACCAATATGTGATAGAAAACCAGCATTTTTGGCAAGTGTTCCAGTCTTTTGAGGCACTGGCACCCAGAGCAATAACAAAGATGAACCTAGTTAGAACTATACACACAATAACAATAGTATGTAGGAAAGTCCCAGACAACAAGGCAGTGCAACTATTCATGAGCTTTTAGTCATATGTCAGCCTGTCAACAAGGCTTTATGAGCATTGTCTCCTTTAGTTTCTTCAGCCGTGCACTGACCTGTCAGCTTCCGGAGCATCAGGAGCAGGGCTTTGAGAGTGCCATCTCAGCAGGGTTGCCTTCAGCAGGTTTGCTAGACCTGGCTGCCACATCCAGGAGTCTCCTGGATGTAATTCTTTAATTCTTGAATGATGGATCCAAGGCTGGATTTCTGCAACTTTTACTGCTGTGGGAGTAGTCATAACAATAACATAAGCCCCTCTCCAAATTGGGGTGAGGGAGTCCTTTTTCCAATCTTTTACATAAATTTGGTCCCTTGGCTCAAAAAAAATGAGCAGGAGCATCTGTGGGGATGTTATCCCTTTCCCCATAATATTTGTGAAGCTGATGAAAAACCTGTCCTAAAGCTTCAAGCTGTTGGTTAAGCATTAGGCTTCCTACTTCTTGTGTATTGCCTCTGAGGCTTTTAATCAATGGTGATGGCCTTCTGAACAGGATCTCAAACAGGGAGAGTTTTCCTTTGCTAGGCATATTTCTAATTTTCATCAAGACATAGGGTAAAAGATCCATCCAAGGGGCCTGGGTCTCTAAGCAGTACTTGGTGAGAGCTAACTTTATGGTTCTATTCATCCTTTCTATTTTTCCTGAACTTTGTGGATGGTAGGTGGCATGTAAGTTCCATTTTATCTTTAGTGACTTGGCCAATTTCTGGACTATTTCTGCTCTAAAGGCTGGACTGTTATCACTGCCAATGGTTAGAAAGAGTCCATATCTTGGAATGATTTCTCTCAGGGGGACCTTGCACACTTCTTGGACCCTTTCTGTCTTAGAGAAGAAAGCTTCAACCCATCATCCGGAGTAGGTAGATTAAGACTAATAGATATCGGTAGCCTTTGCAGGGCTTCACTTCTGTGAAGTCTATTTGTATGTCTTCAAAAGGAGAGCTTCCAACGTGCTGGATTTTGGGCACCAGTCAAGACTTTTGGCTGGGTTCTACTCTGGCACAGGTGCCTTATCTTCAGCAGGCAAGGGCACAAAGTGTGGAGAGTTGAGGAATGTAGTAGTATGTCTGAAAGAGTTCATTTAGAGTAGTTTTCCTGCATGTGTGAAATTATGATGTTTCTTGACCCATGCATAGGCTAGTCTTTTTGAAATGACTATCTGTCCATCAGGGAGCACCCAGTTGTTGTATTCTCCTTTATGGGTTTTCTGACTCTGTGCCCATTCATTTTCCTTGTCTGAGTAGTGCAAGTCAATCTTTTTGGATTCCTCTTGGGTGTTCTGTAGGTTTCCTATAAATTCTGTGCTGGAGTCAGCTGCCTTTTTGGCTGCCTCATCCGCCTTTGAGTTCCCAAGAGTAATAGAATCTTTTACTTTCTGATGGCCTCTGCAATGTATAACAGCTACCTTCAGCAGCTCCCAAACTGCATCGAGGAACTGCAGGATTTCTTCTTTGTTTTTAACTTGTTTTCCTTCTGCCATGAGCAATCCTCTCTCTCTTTGTACAGCATGTCATGGAAACGTATTGTGGCAAAAGCATATCTGGAATCAGTATATATATTGACTTTCTTCCCTTTTGACTATTTGAGTGCCTGAATCAATGCCCATAGTTTGGCCCTTTGTGCCGACCATCCAGCTGGAAGAGGTCTGGCTAGGAGCACCTCTTCGGTGGTTACCATTGCATATCCAGAGTGGCAGATTCCCTCCCTAACTGAGCTACTTCCATCCATAAAAAGGGTGTACTCACGGTCAGTCAGGGGAGTCATCTGAAGGTCTGGTAGCCTAGCACAGGCTTCATCAACAGTCATCAGGCAATCATGGTCAGGTAGACCCATTTCAGAGGGCAGGTAAGTTGCAGGATTCAGAGTTTTTACAGCCATGATGGTCAGGTGAGGATTTTCACACACGGCAGTGCCTGGTATTGAGTGATGTGCCTATTGGAGAGCCAATTCTGGTCTTTACTATTTAATAACTCCATTACTGAATGAGAAGTATACAGTTAGTTCTTGTCCTAAAGTCAGCTTGTCAGCTTCTTTTATTAATATGACTGTAGCAGCCACAGGTTATAAACAGGGAGGCTGCCTCTTGCCACAGAGTCTAAAGCTTTTGAGAGGTAAGCAACAGGTCTTTCCCAAGGGCCCATCTTCTGAGTGAAGACCCCCAAGGAAACATGATTTTTCTCATCTAAAAACAAGTTGAAGGGTCTGGTGACATCCAGGATGCCGGGTGCAGGAGTTTCACTCAAAGCCTTTTTCAGTCCTCTGAAGGATGAATCTTGTTCAGTGTTCCATTCTAAGTTGGAATGTTCCTTTTCCTTCCCTTTCAGCATCTCATATAGCGGCTTTGCTTTTTCTGTGAACCCCAGAACCCAGATTCTGCAGAATCCTGCTGTGCTGAGGAATCCTCAGAGCTTCCTTTTGGTTGTGGGTCTTGGCAGAGAACAAATGACTTCCTTTCTCTCTGGACCTAGCCTCCTTTGTCCTTTATCTAAGTCAAATCCCATATACCGCACTTTGCTCTGACAGATTTGTGCTTTCTTCCATGAGACTTTATATCCCACATCTTGCAGAAACTCGAGGAGGGCCTTGGTCCCTTTCCAACAGTCTTTCTCTGACTCACTACAAAGGAGGAGGTCATCTACATATTGTAACAGGCAGCAGTTGTAGTGAGCATGTGAGAAATAGTTTAATTCTGAAGCCAATGTCTCCCCAAACGAAGTGGGAGCATTCTTGAATCCCTGTGGTAGTCAGGTTCAAGTCAGCTGTCCTTTTCATCCTGTTTCTGGATCTTTCCATTCGAAGGCAAAAAGTGACTGACTCACTGGGGCAACTTGAAGGCAGAAGAACACATCTTTCAAATCTAGGCAGGTGAACCATTCTGCCTTTGCAGGAATCAGACTGAGCAGGGTGTAAGGGTTCAGAATGGCAGGGTGTAAGGTAACAGTGGCCTGGTTAATGGCCTTCAAGTCTTGAGGTCTCTAGTCCCTGTTAGGCTTCATTACTGGGAGGAGCGGTGTATTCCAAGGTGATTGCCATTCTACAAGGAGCCCACCTTCTTTTAATCTATTTATGTGGGGGTGGATTCCTCTCCGAGCCTCCTGTGCCATCGGATACCGTCAAAGGGTCACTGGAAGGGCTCTGGACTTGAGTTGCACCACTATCAGAGCATGTCTCTTTGCAAGGCCAGGTGGATTGTCTTCAGCCAAGACTCTTGGGAGGAATGTCCTAAGTCTTTCTCAATCCTCTCATGTCTCTTGGATTTCAGTTTCATCACCCTCAAATAATTACCATTCCTCCTCCTGGGGAACTGTGACCAGCAGCATATGTTGGGGAGGGGGGGTGCTCAGACCCAGAAGAGTATCACCAGTATCCTTATCAAATGTGATGGTGGCCCCCAGCTTAGAGAGAAGGTCTCTCCCCAAGAGTGGAATGGGACATTCAGGCATAAACAAAACCTTGTGGGTCACTTGATGTCCCCCAATCATACATGTCCTGCACTGGCAAAGAGTCTTTTTGATGGGGATTCCCATGGCCCCAGTAACTTGAGGGTGCCATGTGCTCAGAGAGGTGACTAACTGAGTCACAACAGAATGTTCTGCTCCACTGTCCACCATAAAGATAACATTGTGGTCGCTAACCTTGGCTTTGACTAGGGGCTCACAGAGACCTAGATTCAAAGAGCCCCGTCATCCCTATTCATCTTCTTTTCTGGCTGAAGAAAGGAGAGTGGAAAGGGAGACATCCTCTTTTTCTTGTTGCCTTCTCTCCTGTCTCCTCTTTTCCTTTGGGCATTTGTTCTTATAATGTCCATGTTCCTTATAGTAGGCACATTGGTCTGGATCCAAATCAGCATATCTTCATCCTTTTGGCAAGCTGTTCTGTGCGTTAGGCCCCTGGCAGGAGCTCTTGAATGGGTTTTCCTTTTTATTTCTTGTTCTAGGCTGGCCCAGCACTGCTGCCAGGAGAGCGAACTTCTGTTTGGTTTGGCATTCTTTTCTTTGTTCCTTCTTTTCTTCTTGTTCCTGGTTCACATAGACTTTTCAGGCAATGAGGATCAGCTGGGTGATATTCACCACCACCCAGCCTTCTTGTTTTTAAATCTTCTTTTGAATGTCTGCCATAGCCTGGGTTATGAATGCAGTGTTGACCATTTGCTGATTTCCAGGGGCCTCAGGGCCAAAGGGTGAATATGTCCTGTAGGCTTCACACAGCTGCTTGTAGAACTTCTGTGGGCTTTCATCTTTTTCCTGAAGGGTTTCTGCTATCTTAGTCATGCTATTTGGCCTTTGAGCTCCTGCTTCCATCCCTTTTATGAGGGCTTTGCAGTACTTCCTGAGTCTCTCTAGTCCTCCATCCATGTTAGGGTCCCAGTCAGGTTTATTGTGAGGCAGGTGATCATTTATCCATTGTTCTTCATTTGCCTCATCTTGGGGTACCTGAGTCTTGAGGTATTGTCTTGCTCCATCTATGACTCTGCATCCCTCAGTCTTGAGGAGTGCCATCATCAGTTGCTATCTTCCCAGTTTGGGTGGTTGTCCAAAACGTAGAGGTCAGGAGTCTAGACATCGCCTCTGCTTTTTCTGAGTAGGAAGGAGTATGATTCTTCCAATTCACCAAATCAATGGAGCTAAAAGGTGGATGCATGAGGTCAGAGGGGTCTCTTGCTAGATTAGGATACTCTCTGAGGGGCATCTGGAGATGCATGGAGCAGAGGCAGTGAGCCACTGGACTAGTGGGCTCTGCATCCAAAGCAGATGTGGATGTAGGATCTTGGAGTGGCTGGGTTGAATCAGGCAAGGCTAGGACTGGTGCCAGTGGTGCTGAGACTGGTGCTGAAGCTGCAGGGGCCCAGGTAAGGGCCAGAAAGTCAGGTAAGGAGGGAGAAAGTCTAAATTCTCTCAGTTAGGGTATGAAAGGACCAGTTTCTTTCCAGCATCCTCTTTCTGACAGAGGACCAGAATACTGCTTTTTGCTTCCAAGGCACACATATGAAGCCAAGGAGGCATTCTGTGGCACAATTGGAGCCATGAATCAATATAGGGAAATTGATCTGGATGTTCCTGTCCAGGGGCAGTGACCTCCTGCCAGATGGTTCAGATGAGACCCCCATCTAGGGATCCCTCAGGTGGCCAAGCTGGGCAAAGCTTGGACCATTTTAATTCACAAAAGGTTCTAAGCTTTTGGGGTTTCATCTTAATACCATAATCTCCAGTAAAACCTTTCTTAAAATTCTTAAGCACACATTCTAAAATAGTAGGACAAGATGTTCCTGTCCTCATGATTGGCCAATCAGAGTGTTGGTGTGTGTATGGGACCCCATGTATGGAAACACAAGACAAACAAAGGAGGGTGACCATCAGAGATGATCCACATAGGCACCTGTCTGGCTGTGTGACCAGCACTTTCAGGACCGTCCAGGCATAAGTGTGTATTTATCTTGTCATGAGAGCACCCTCTTAGCCCTTCGTTAGACATGTCCATAGAATTGCAGATCAGGCCCAATCACATCTGTAACCTCAGAGGGATAGTTAAGCACAGAGGTGCCCCCCTCTTTAGTCATGGACACAGATGGAACAACCTATAGTTTTTCACTGTCCATTCACACTCAGTCTCACATTCACACACAGTCATTCAGAGGTTAAATATTCCTGTGCCCCTGGGATGGCCTTAACTCAATCTTCACAAAGCAGATGGGACTCCAAAGATCCCCAACAAACGGGACTTCAAAAGCCCCTATCAGATGGGACTCTGAAGAGCCCCAACAAACAGGAATTCAAAAGCACCTACCAGATGGAAATGTGATATTCCCAGTTAAGAGGTGAGCAGGCCCTTCTTGTGCCTTGCATCAGGAAACAGACTGAAAATTGAATTTAGGGCTTTTCCCAGGGCAGTCTGCCATGTCCGAAGTTAGTCACTCATTCAGTCCCTCAGCTCCTTGTCTCTTTTCCGGGTCTGGTCAAGCCTCTGTCGATGAGGTTGGCATTGTGAGTCCCCAAGGGGACTAAGAGAATTCTCCCAAGGGTGCCCTTCCCCTCAGAGGAGTCAGGAGGCCAAACTCACTCTGGCAAGGTTTGAGCCATTGGCCAAGTGGCCAGAAGATTATCTTGATTTCCCAACCAATGCACCAAATGTTGCAGCAAAGGGAGTCAAAATGATCTTTCAGAAACCAGGAGAGTTGAGTAAAATAAAAAAGAAGTTTATTTCCAGGCAATGGCCAACCTCAGAAAATGAGTCCTTGTAGGCTGACCACAAGTTAAGACAGTTTCTTCTTTTTATACCTTTTACAGGGCAGCTTAACTTGCAGTTACACACCAGAACATGGCAAGGGCATGATAAAACAGCATTAGGTGGCAAGGGTAGCATAAGTTGTGATTACAGAACTTAGCAAGGGTGTGGTACAGCAGCATTAGGTATGCGGTACTTAGACACACTTCAAGGCTAACTTCTAATGTCTCTGGGAGCAGGCTGCCCCCACAAGAGGGAGGAGGCCCACCCAGAGTTTCCAAGCAGGGACAATTTCACACAAGTTTCAAACCACACACAAGTTTCAAACAGGGTGTTAGCACAGAGTTGATTAACAAATATTTTACAATAATTATCCATTGTGTTTGGTAGTTCTTTCTGCCTCAAAAGGAGGAAAGGTTTATTTAGGTCACAGTCTGTAGAGGTTTTAGTCTCTAATCAGCTAGCCCCAAGGCAAGGTGGCATGGCAGAGGAACTTCTCAGAGGAGAAACAGTTCATGGTAGGCAGAAGGCAGCAAACCAGGGAAGTGGCAAGTAGCAACCATCCACAATAGCTCTCTTTCTGTCCTTTTAATGTATCCAGGTTACCTACCCTTAGGGCAGGTAGTACTCATAACTAGGGTGGGCCTTCCCATTATCTACTCCCAGAATTATCCCAAACCTATCAGTGGACTAATTTAATAATCACACACCCTTAATTCCAGCATCACACACTCTAGATCCAGCCATCTCTGAAAAGCCCCACCTATGACCATATGAGGCTTTGGAGGTACATTTAGACAGAAGCCATAACAGGTCCCAATTACAGTATAATATCAAGTGTTTTAAGGGAGGTATGTAAGTCTGGCCATTGTGATTTTAATCTTGAGGTCTGGTCTTCAGATGTGCCTCCAGCTGCAATTCTGATGTTTCCACCTTTCACTGACTTCCTAGAGACCCCAGGCCCTTTCTGACTGTATACTAATTTTGTCTAATTTAGCTGCCTATAACACTACAGTCTCTTTTTAGAGGTAGTTTCTAGATACGTTCTGTCCTGAGCAAAGAATTGGTCAAGACAAGCCCCAAAGATAAAGGTAGGAAAACAAGTACACTCTACAAGGTGACAGTAGTCTGCCGTGCAAGAGTAACAACAGTGAGGAAAAGCTCAATGTCAACTGTCCTTTTTGTGTCTCCCGTTCTTCAGGCTGACATCAGGTGTGGGCCATCCTATCTCAAACCTGCTCCTGCAGGGCTTTGGGAGCTGCTCTGCAAGCGTGTCCTGGGGTTTTGTAATTAACAGGTTATGCCTACTTTCCCAACCAGCTTTGCCATGTGTAGTCTCTTGCCTCACTACTTTTGATAAAAGTAAAACCTTGCTACCTTTCATACTTGTGTTGACCAACTCTTTGTTCAGGAAGAGAAGATCCTAGAAATAATCTTTAGAGAGAGTCCGCAGCACCTCAGAACCCAGTAACAATATACTACTATTTGGATCTGATTACAAATTTGACTTCACAATGAATACTATAATGAATACTAATAGTACTATGTTTTTGTTGCTTTTCAATTTTTAGACTCAATATATAGACAAATATCAATGAGCTTAATTTTTTCAGAGAGCACAATGCAATAGTTTAAATGATTATAATGTAAAATCACTAAAATAACTAACCAATTTGGTAAGTAAAAAGAAAAAAATGGTAAGGAAGAAGTATATTATTTCTGTCATTTAAAAAAAATAAGAACTCCATAAATAGCATCCAAGGGTAGTATTATAGACTGAATGTTTGTCCCCCAAACTCAATACTGAAGCCCTGACCCTCATTTTGATGGCATTTGGAAATGGTGAGGAAGAAAAGGAGAAATAAAAAATAGGCAAAAAGGAGACAATAAAAATTATAATTTTAAAATTAAAAAATACAGTCTCAGGGCATAAGCCCAATTTAAACTTTTTCTTTTCCTTTCTTCTCCAAACCTTGGGAATTTTCTTTCACCTGTAAATAGGTTTGGTCATCCCTTTTTACTTGGAAATGGTCCTCTTTCACCTGTGAAAAGACCACCTTTTGCCCTATAAAATAAGCTTTTCCCTAAAAATAGACCATTGTCTTTCTGTGGGTGGGCCATCCTCCTGCAATTAACTAAACCAAGACTGAGATTATAGATTGTCAAATTCCACAGATTTCCACCTCCAAAAACATAAATATTCCCAGCTCCAAACTAGCATGCCTCTCTCTAGGGCCTGCACTGTGCTCTTGAGTGCGTACTAACGTTTCTGTCTCATAAACACTTTCCGTGCCTCTTACTGATGCTCCTTGAAAATTCTTTTTCCAGGAAGGGAGTCAGCACACCTCCAAACATTCTATGTTTAGGGTGAGTTAAGTTGCTCATCTCAGCTTAAAGAACTTCCTCGGACTCAGTTGGGTAACAATGGGAACTTTTGAAGTCAGTCTTTAATGAAGTCATGAAGGTCAGGCATTCATCTGATAGGTTTAGTCTTATTTATAAAAAGAGACATAAGAGAGTACATTCATACTCTCAGCCATGTAAGGATATAGGACTCAGCAAAAAAGTGGCCATCTCCGAGCCAAGAAGAGGAAATCTCACTAGAAACTGAATAAAACAGAATCTTGATCTTAGACTTTTCAGCCTCTGGAATTATGAGAAATAAACTCCTCTTGTTTAAGCTAGATGGTCTATGGCATTTTGTTATGCAGCTTTAGCAAACAAAGATAGGTGATAAATACAAAAAATAAAGATTAAATAAATCAAATAGTAATTCTGTATTTCTTATATAATCATATCTTTGATTAAGCAAAAAAATATATAAGAAAGAACTTTGTCTTTATAGAAGTTAACAGGTTGAAAGAAAGAAGGAAGGAAGAGTTGATGGATTTATATTGTCCTCATTCTGAAGTATCTAATGAATTAATGGATCTAGACATTGAGTATCAATGCATATTGACATCACAAAAATACACAGCAAGACACTATTAGTGTAATACCATCTAAAACAAAGGAAATTTTTTTTCAATTTCAATATTGATCATGCCTTAAATGTAAGAACTGAGAAAGTGATAATACAAACAGAGAGACAGAACACACCAACAAATGAATAAAAGGTACCATAGATTTGTAATATTCTCTTCATTTCGGAGATATAAAATGAGAAGACAACGTGGATTACAAAAATGAACAAAATATGATGACTTACGTACTTTCTCATTGCTAGAACATAATACTCAACACCTATAACTTAAATAAGGAAAGGTTCCTTTTGGCGTCAGTTTGTACCAGTTCATAGTCAGCTGAATCCAAGTTAGGGTGGCATGGCAAAGGGGCATGATAGAGGAGAAATAGCTCATGACTCAGCAGTTGGAAGCAGAGAGTGAAATCAGGAGGGAGGGAGCTACATCATTTCCAGTCAACAACCCCAGTGAGTGACCCAGATCCTTCAAATGGGATCTACCTCCCAAACAATATTTACTTATGAACTCATCAGTAGACTAATCCACTAATAAGTATCACAGCCCTGTGATTCATCCAATCACCTCCACAAAGCCACACCTATGAGCACATGAGGCTTTGGGGGGACATCTAGACATGAACTACAACATATGATATGTATCTTGGGCCTACTGGACAGATAATTAGCAGTGAGAAGCAAGGCTTCCTGGGTCCAAAGCTAGAAATTTATATGAAGTAAAGAAAAACCTATGGTAGAAACTCTCCAGCAAAACTAGGAATCCAACCTCATGCCTTGAGGCCAATGCCCTCGAGAAAGTGATTGGAAAACACTGAAGGTTAATTTTCATTTCCTTTTATTTGTTCTTTAAGGAGCTCTTGCCAAAGAAAAAAGAGAAAGACTCTATGAAAGAACTTGGTAGTTTGAAAGCAAAGTTAGAAGTGAGCCATAAAATTTGTATCTCCTAGATCTCCTAGAGCCATTTCTTCTGTACTTCCAAGTAAAAATGAGATGTCTGTGGGGGGGAAGCAAAAAATTGAAAGAAAAGCCTTGTTCAAAAAATACTCAAGGGCCAGGGATTTAGCTCAGTGGTTTCACCACCTGCTGTGCAAGTGCAGGGACCCAAGTTCGATCCCCGTTACCAAAAAGAAAAAAAATACTCAAAGATTTCTCAGTTAAACAAAGGAACTTAGCTTGGCTGCAGAGAACAGATGAAGGTATTACCTTCTCATCTCTTATTTCAAATGAACTTAAGATAGACAATTAATTTGTCTATCTAATTAATCCATGGGAATTCATGTCTAATTAATTAATGGGAATTAAAGATGAAAATGTAAAATCTCTGTGTATAATTAATGACATAGGGAATGAACTAGAACAAACAAAAATAGACTTCTGAAATGCTTACAGAATTGTATTCCCAAATACACTACAAGCTTCCCTAAAAAAGCTAATGTCAGTGAAACAACCCTCAGAACCCCAGTAGCAGGGAGGAAGCCAGAGACTTCAAAGCCATGTCAATGTCGCCATGAAGGAAAATACATATAGTCATGCTTTGTATAGTTAAAAGTCACAGAGCAGCCCTGTATGGTGGGACAATTACAGAGTGGCACAAGTAATATCAGCACTCTGGGAATCTGAGGCACGAGAATCACCAGTTCCAGCCCAGCCTGGACAATTTGGTGACATAGCAAGATACTGTCTCATTCATTCACTCAATGGCTAGAGAGGTAGCTCAGTACAAAGACCATGGGTTCTCTCCCCATGGTCTATACACCTATAAGTAACCAAAAAAATAGATGCATAAGTATATGTTTATGATAATCTTGAAGGGAACTAAACCTGTGAGACTAAGTATGAGGAAGAAAACAGTAGAAAATAACACTTTTTTCTTGTTTTACAGCCTTCTGTTTTGCTTAAAATAAAATGAATCCGTTGTATGGCATTCAATGAGATACACAGCAGTTATAAATAAAACAAATATGTACCCATAAATCATTAAGCGAGAAAAACTTGCTCAAACTAGCAGGATCACCAAATATGTTTTAAAAGTCTAACACATAGAGATGGACAGGGAATAGAAGACAGGTGAGTGAATGGATAGATACTATATACACAAATTGCTTTCTGAACACTTCTGTTCTATTCAACTGCAAAGTTTAGATTCATCACATGATCCTCTACACTTTTCAGGAAGAGTGTTCAAAGTCCTGAGGATCTATTCCATGTGGATATAATTGTTTGAACTTCTAAATCTGCCTTTAAATGAACTACTTCTATGTAATAAACCTTTTCCTCTCTCCCACCTTAGTGCATCTCAAAGTGTAAGGAGATCTGGAATCTCCAGGGAATAGCTCCACTCCAGGTCCCTCACCAGAGATATTTCTCACCTTGACACACCCAAGACCCACCAAACCCTGCAAGCTCCAAGGCACTTCCTACTCCTCCTCACTCAGGTTGGACCTTGGAGCTGCTGTGTGCCCCCACAGGGACAGAGTAGAGGACAGGGAACCTAGGGTGGACCCTAGTGTCCCACTCGGTGTACCCAGTGACCAGATGATGTCTTTTTTGCCTACCTAGAAAGTTTCGCCTTCCTTTTTCCACCCTGAAGTCTTTGGGTTTCCTGTTGTCCAATTTTCAGGCAGCAGTATATTGATCTGGGATCAGTAGTCCTCTCATCCATTGTTTCACTCTGACAATTTTAATAAGACAACAATGGATACAAGGATGGGAATGTAGAAGTAATAAAAGCAGCACGATCTGGGAGTCCAAGAAGAATGAAGGAAATGAAGAGTTTGACCAAGTAAATGCAGGATGTTAGGGGCTATAATATTACAGGTGAGATGCAGTTTTCCTTTATCTCTGGGAGGTGCTTGCCATTCAAAAATAGTAAAAGAAGGTGTGGGCTTTGAGCATTTGCCTTAAGAAGTTTATTTTATTAAAACATTTCCAACAGGACCTCTGTCCAATGTACATTTGTAGCACCAGTCACATGCCACAAAGAATTTAAATTGAGAAGGAAAATGCTCATTGCTCCTATTCTTTGCAGTTTGAGTTTCAACCCTAGCTTGTTTTTGCCTTAATGCTCCAGACACTTAATTCCACAGTCTGCATGTCAAGGTGGTGATGAGGACCTCAGCAGTAGAGTTAGGGAGTAAATGAGGGGTACTGGAAGCCAGCAATTTGATCTTCAAATAAGATGAGATTCTGATAACCTGTCCACAATGGAAAGAGCCCAAAATAGCCACACAAAAAAATCGTTTTTTCTCAGAAATTGAAAGATTGAGTTGTTTTAATATGGAGGTACAGCCATTATCAAGTGCCTAGTTGTCTTTTGAAAATAGTTGTGTCTGTCAGTGATGAAGAACCTGAAATTCAACTCATAATTAAGTTGTGTTTTCATCTCATGTAAGTATTGCATTAGTATCTAATAGTTACTAGATCTGTATAGCATCAGAACAAATCTACAAGCAGCAGAAAATTGAGTTTTGTTGTAAAAGCATTTATTGAGCTTATTTATGTGCTAAACAATAGGCTAAAACTTTAACATGTATTGCCACATTTAATTTTACAAAATCCCAGAGGTACATATAGCTATTATTGCCATTTTATGGGTAAGGTTAAATTATAGGGCTTTAAATTACTTGTTTATGATCTTACAGCTAATTAATGATAGCCAAGATTTCAAAATTTACTTAATGCCAAAGATAACAGCTAAAGCACAACATTCTCTATCTCTACTAAACTATCCAACACAAATTCTTCAGACGTTAGTGTTATTGTTGCACCCCAAAGTAATAGAGCCCAGTCAGGGATACCACCAGTTCCAATGAGCCCACCCACCATCTTAGGTTTCATTTGGCTTTCATCTCAGAGGACATGTCAACTGGTCCTGGAGGACACATTGGCAAGCTGAGGCAGTCCCCTAAGGACATGACAGTGGGTCACAGAGGGCATGTAAGAGGTCACAAGCAGTCCCTGGAGGACATGTCAGCAGGTTATGGAGAACGCATCAGCAAACCACGAACCTGTCATTTCTCCAACCCACCCTCTTAGAGGCCTGCCAAAAGATGCTATTTAAAAACCCTGTTAGCCTGTAAGAGACACCTTCTCTGTTCTCTGACAGAGAGATTCCTCCCAGGTTTAGCAATAAACCTGCTTGGACTGTTGAGATCATGTCCCACTTTCCCACTCACAAAATACGTAGAATTTAATATTGATTTCTTCTTCTTTCTACTGAAATGAACCATGTCAGAAGCAATTCTACAGAATTTTGGGGAAAAATCATTTCACAATTAAAATTATGATTAGACCTAGTTTTCCTGCCTACAGGCCAGTTGTGGCATGTTGAGATGTAACTCTGTTTTTGCCTCCAGTCACAGCCAAGACCTCAAGGGTACCATGATGGTGTGAAGCTCCAGAGCAGGATTACACCAGCTGAAAACATCCTAGGGATGGATAAATTTCTAATCAACATAAGTTCCTCTTGACCTAGGATTTTCATCTGTAAAAATTCCTCATTGTTCTAGAATTATCACTGCCACCCTCTAAGTCATCTGTTACTCCCAATGTAATGAATAAAGGTGTGGCAAGCTCAGGGCTTTCATCTTTGTGGCCCAGAGCAGCACTGATCAGGCCCAAAGCTCAGCTTCTTCTCTAAGCCTCATTTCTGTCTATGTATTAATTAGTTCACCTTGTGCTGTCATGGCTCACAGGAAACTAGGACTCACTGCACAAGTTCTAGTAACATCCCCTTTCCCTTTTCCCTAAGATCCCTACACATTCTTAATGTAAATTATCATCTTTTGTTCCATCTTTTAATAATATAAATTTATTAAGTGGGGATTCCCTAGATGTTCACTCTACTTTTCCTATTTTGGACCCCAAAGTTCATATGTGATATATATATTTTTAAAAAACCCTACTCCAAATCAATATCCAGTTCTCTTCTACTGTAATGCATGATCTATACCCATGATTCTAGCTTGGACTTCATTCAGAGTCTTGAGAAGCACAAACTCCATTTCCACTTTCCAGACACTTCTGGTCTCCCCAGTCTCTCAGGTTCCTTGAGAGCCTCACTCCTCTGCCTCCTCAGGCCAGCTCTATAAGCAGGCACTAAACCTTTCTCTCATTAACATCCTCTACTTCATCTCCTGACTTTCCTTCATACTTGTCCTGCAACCTAACCATATCTCTTCCATGCCAGGACATTGATGGAAATTAATATTTATTACCTCAAGTTTGGTGTTTATGACCACACTTCCCCTATTTTTTTACAGTGGCCCCAGATACCCTATTGTATTTTGCAGTTCTCTTCAAGTTTTTGCAACATATATATATATATATATATATATATATGTATATATATTTCAAAGATACTCCTTTCAACTGTGAAATCTTACTGACCTTACTTACAGTCTAAGAAGACAGTATTATGCTCTTATGCAACATAACTGACCTCCTTTGATTTGCATTTGATAGCTCCAGCTTCCTCAAGGATCTCACTCTATCATCTTTAATTTCCTGTGCTGTTAACCTCTCCCTGTCTACTGTTATAGTATACTGAATAATGGTCTCCCAATGATCCTATGTCCCACTCCTCAGACCTATGATCATGTTACTTTACAAAGCAAAAGGACCTTTGCATATATTATTAAGAGTACTAACATGCTGAGATGAGCATGGAATTTCTGAGTGGATCTGATACAATCACAAGAACCCTTATAAGAGTGAAAACAATTGAGTAAAAAGGAACCGGGACTTGATGATTTAGGAAAAGCTAAAATTATAAGATCCAGTGTCAGAAAAGCATGCTTTGGAGAGAAAGTTATGAGTATGGATGTGCAACCATTTCTAGTGGCTCAAAACAGATGTATACGTTAGAGTATTTAGTCACACAAAGGGGTCATGAATTGATTAGACATGTGGCTTGCAAGCCTCCTCAGTCTCAGCAGGTCAGGAATATTAAATAAGAC
The DNA here is from genome assembly GCF_000247695.1 of Heterocephalus glaber. Next base: position 126,140 of record NW_004624769.1, read on the forward strand.
TTTCAGGAAACTGATGGAGGAAACTTTTGTCCAAAGAAGAAAATTCCTGTACATACACAGGAGATTCACAAGCTTCAAGAGGAGGTTATAGCAATAGAAACACTGCCAACTTGGACTGAAAGGGACAGAGAGAGAACAAAATTTAAAAAAGGCTATAGCACTCCAAAAATTATACAAGCAGTAAACACTCTGATAACATTACTCACATAAACCTGTGCTCTTTCATGAAAAAAGGAGGATGGCCCCAGTGGCACAACCTCAGGCCCAGCCCCAGCTACAGAGAATTATTCCCAGGCCTTGAAATCTAATGGAGTTTGCCTCACTAAATTTTGAAGTTTCTTGTGATAAGTGATTATTTTCTCTTCCTTCCTTCCTTCTTTCCTTCCTTCCTCTTTCTTTCTTTTTCTCTCTCTTTCTTTCTTTCTCTCCTCCTCTGCCTTCTCCTTCTCCTTCTCCTTCTTCTCTTCCTTCCTCTCCTCCCCTTCCTCCTCCTACTCATCTGTCTCCTGCTCCTTCCCTTCTTTCTCCTCCTCCTTTTTTATTTTTTGTACAAGAACATCTGTAACTGACACCCTGTCACTGTCTCACCTTTGCATTCTGGAAGCCAGAATGGTTTTAAAGATTCATAGAAGAAGAGGAATTATGTTTTAGGATGGTTATACCCAAAGTCTTAGCCACTCCTGATCTAAATAATTTATATGATGAATTTGGGGTCTATGAAGCTAATAAGATTTAGATGGCTTTTTTAAAGCTTGAGTTAATATTATAATGGATTGAAATTTTGGAGGAACTTGAAATGGAGTTAGTGTATTTCATTTATGACATTTATATCAATATTTAGGGGGTAGAACATGGACTATAGTAAGCAAATATATACCCCCAAAACATGAAGATGTCCTAATCCTCAGAATCTTTTAATATTATCATTAAAAGCAAGAGGAATTTTGCATATGTGATTTGCTTAAGGATCTGGAGAGGAGAGATTTTCTTGGATTATCCAGGGAAAGATCTTGCAATCTCAAGGTTCCATATAAGAGAGAACAAAGGTCAGAGAGGAGAGAAATTGCTGTCTCATAGAATAGGCCACAAGCCAAGTAATGCGGGTGTCTTCTAGAATTTGATAGAGGCAAATAAATAGACCCGCTCTTACTGTAGAAGTAACATTGCTCTTGATTTTAGTCTTCTGACCTCCAGAATTGTAAAAGAATGCCACCTTATATGTTCATTATATCTATTTCTTCTCCTCTAAACTCCTAAATATGATTTGTGCAGTCTACCTTTAGCCAGACTCTACCCTGAAGCTCTCTGCCAAACACCACTAATGATGATCTGTTGATTGCCAAATCCAAACAATATTGTTTAGTCCTTGACTTACTGACCTCTTGACAATATTTGAGATTTTATATCTGTGCCTTCTTTCAAGAGGACTTCACTCTTGATTTCACCCTCACCATTCTCTTCTGAGTCTACTGTTCTTACACTACTAATCAGGATTGGGTCACTGTCATTTATTTCTAACTGCTCATGTAGAAAGTCTGGAATTCAGTATTTGTTCCTCACTTCCCTCAACAATCAATGAATTCTAGCTCATGACTTGCCTGAATGCTACATATTTTTTTGAATCTTCCCTGACTAGGATGTGGTTCATTTCTTCTCATGTGGTTTATTACAACAGCTTCATTTCCTGACTCCAACCCATTCTCTCCATATCATTTTGCACTGTCCTGCCAGAGTAATTATCTAACATGTAAACTTGCTCATGTACCTCCCTAGTTTAACATCGGTTATCATTTCCTTGTTGTTTTCAGATTTGATCTATTAGTATTTCATCACTGTTTAGATCTCTGCAATACTATTGTTTAATGACAAATAGTATTTTAATTCAGATGAATTATCTAGTGTGAGTTCCAACATGTATTCACTTCAGTACATTGAATAAGTTAATTAGCCTCAATTCTTCATCTGTAAAATGGGAATAAGAACATATATGGTTGTTACAGGATTAAATAAATTTTCCCAAGAGATCAGATACAAAGCAATAGGATACAGGTATTATTATTATCAGGAAATACTGAGAACCATGAATAGAATACCAGGTAGCATATGCTTCCTTAAGTTATAAGGCCAGTCTGAAAAGCCTTGTGCTGAGTGGCAACAGTAATGTCAAACCATTTGCACTGAAACGTATTTTCTGGACATTCCTTGTAATAGCCACTAAACACATATTTATAAAGTGTATCTGAACATGTGTTTTAAAAATGTCCTCAACACATTTTATATACTGATGATGGCATAGTAAGTAAACAAAATACAAAAACTCCTTCCTTTCAGGGTTTGCATTCTGGAGTGGAATAGAAACAATAACAGGAGAAGTAAAAGTTACATTCTATTAAATAAGGCTGTCAGAGAAAAAATACACAGGGAAAGGAGGTATAATGATGGAGAAAGGGTAGGTTTTTAGGAAGGGTAGACAGGGAATGTGACATCAGGAAGGTGACTTGATTAAAGATCTGAAGACTGCAAAAAGTCCTGCCATTCTCTTTTCTTGGAGAGCACTGACTGGCTGGGGACACCAAAGCCCTGAGCTGAGTGAACCACTGGGTCCACAGAGTGGCAAAGAGAGCCATGTGGCTGAAGCAAAAAGGATAGGGCCACAGTGGCTGAAGAGAAAGTCACAAAGGCAGGCAAGGAGGCAGACAATGTAGGAGATGAAGAAAATAAGGATTGTGACTTTTCCCCAAATATGATGGGAAGGTGTGTTGTGATAAATATGATGAGAATTTTAGTCTTATTAGATTTTCTCATTTTTATTGAAAATTTGAGTAACACATGTACATGTGTTTCTTTTGCCTTACTATAATAAAAAATCCTGAAATGAAATTCAAAGCCAGGTGTGGTATTGCACGTCCATAACCCCAGCACTCTGGGAGGCTATGACAGGTGAATCACAAGTTCAACCTCAGCTTGGGCAGCTTGGTGACTTAGCAGGACTCTGTCTCAAAATAAAATTTTTTAAAAATTAGAAAAAGGGCTGGAAATGTAGTTCAGTGTGAAGGCCCTATGTTCAATCTCCAGTATCACATACACAAAATAAAAAATAAAGAAGGAAGAAAAAAGGACCGTGAAATTTAACATGAAAGTAGTTCAACAATTTGCATTTCTTAAATATTTGACAATCTAATACTTTACATATGAGTTTTTCTTTTTCATTTTTTCTCTATCATTTTAATGGTTTTTCTCAAAGTTTGCTTATAAAACAAAACTAAATCAAGATAGCTTAATGTATTTTTAAGACTACAATACCAGCAATATTTCTTTGAAAAGTTTATTCTATAACATATTCAATTTAGGTTTCAGCTGTACAACCATTAATTCAACTTATAAATCATAAATAATATATACTATTACTGAATGCCTATGCTGAATGTATGGAATACTAATTACCTATAAGTCCTATAACTGATCTATTTATTTTTATTCTGCAGAAGGGCTCCTCATGAAATAGTCCATCCAAATGAGACTACGGTCACAGCTACAAAAGTCAAATGAGCACACTGGGTCTGTGATATTTCTGCCACAGGCTTTTTCAACACCTGTTGATCAGTCAATCAGAGGAAACCTCGGAGGCTGAAGATATGCCAGCTCTGTGGAAATTCCTGCCCAAAATAGCAAGGGCTGAGCAAATTGCTAGGCCAACAGAAGTAGACGTAGAGCAAGCCTCAGGACTGTGCAGCAGAACAACTGTCTTCAATGGTTGGGATTTCTTCGATGTTTAAATCCTTCTTTGGTCCAACAGCTGATTTCCTCCTTTGTCAAATTCTTCCTTTCTGTTTTCCCAGGGAGTGACAGCTACATCCTTCCACAGTGGACTTCTTTGGGAAGCAGCTTCAAGATGGTCTCACAGCTGTCTGTGGCTGTTTGGCAGTGTTCACAACTTCCCTTGCTAAGTACATCCATTAGGAACAGAAAATGAAAACCTTAGGGGAAACAAAATGCTGTTAGTTTTGCTTAAGGTCAACTAAGTGTCTAAACTGTTTGTAAATATTCAACCATCATAATAGATTTTCTTTTTCCTCTGGGGAAAGAGAAAGGGGAGAGGGGTCCCCTACACTTTAAGGAAACTTTAAAAAAATACTATAATTTTTTAAAATATTACACTAATTCAGTTTGAACCATTTAAACTTACAGACATGCAAAAGCCAATATATTGGATAAATTAGCCTCAATTCTTTATACGGTTGTTTTAAAACTCTGTGAGTTTATCAGGCCATTCCATCAACTGTATATTTAGATATTTTTGAATTTTTTTCTCTTACATATATTGTGGAATTGAACAAGCCTTTACATAAAGTGTCTCCTGTAGTTAGCATTATGGACTCACACTACATCTAGGATAGAGAAGTTCAAAGGATGTGACTTTTTAAAGGTAGCCAGATGAAAATGAATATTCATAAGTGCAGAATATGGCCTGGTGATGATTTGCCAATCAACAAGTAAGACTTGACCAGCACTAGAGGTAACCTTGTTTCACATATGTAAAAATCAATAAAATTTTTCTTTTCCATTTAGTTTATTGGTACATTTTAGGTATACAATACAGTTACATTCATCATTGGGATCTTGCACCTTTACGTGATGTATCCTGGTTCTTATTTTTCCCCCATTCCCCTGCCCTCCTTTCACCCCCTCCACCCTTCCCTATTTATAAACATGTTTCCATGATTTTCCTTTATTCGTATTTTTTCTTTTCCCTTCTTTCCTTTCCGCTTCCCCTCCACTTGCCCTATTCCTTTATCATTTTCTTCCTATTTACAATATCAATTATACATTTTGATTCTCATTTACACTTTTAGTTTTTCACACCAGAGAAACTATTCAGTATTTACACATGTGTGTCCCATTTATTTCACTGAAGAGTATGGCCTCAGTGTGCATCCACTTAGCTATAAAAGTCTCTAGTTTCTCATTATTTATGGCTGAGTAGAACTCCACTTTATTTTTTTTTTAAATCTTCTTTATCCAGTCTCCAGTTGATGGGCAATTGGGCTGTTTCCAAGTTTTAGCTATTACAAACTGTGCCAATATAAACAGGTGTGCATATATTTCTGTGATATGATTCTTTTAATTTTTTGGGAAAGATACCCAGCAGGGTAATAGCTGGGTCAAATGGGACTTCCAATCCTACTTGTTTGAGATATCTCAATATTGATTTCCACAGTGGTTGCACCAGTCTGCACTCCCGCCAGCAATGGAGAAGGGTTCCTTTCTCCACACAACCCTGCCAGCACTTGTTATTGGTTGATTTCATGATAGCAGGCATTCTTTCTGGGGTGAGGTGAAATCTCAGCATTGTTTTCATTTACATCTCTCGAATCACCAGTGATTTTGAACATTTTTGCATATGTTTATTTGCTGCTTTTACTTCTTTGTCTGAGAAATGTCGGTTCATTTCAGATGCCCATTTCTGAATTCGGTTTTTATATTTGGGGGTCTGATTTTTTGAGTTCTTTATATATTTTAGATAGTAGACCTTTGTCTGAGGAACAGCAGGTGAAAATTTTTTCCCACATTGTAGGTTGTCTCTTAGCTCTGTTGGTGGTTTCTCTTGCTGCGCAGAAGCTTTTTAATAAGATGAGATCCCAGTTGTTGGTTATTTGTGCAAGTTCCCGTGCTACTGAGGTTTTGTCCATAAAGTCCTTTCCTACACCATTGTCTTCAAGAGTTCTACCTAACTTGTCTTCCAGCAAGTATAGTGTTTCTGTTTTAATATTTAGATCTTTAGTCCACTTCAATTTTAGTTTAGTGCATGGTAAAAGACAGGGGTCTAGTTTTAGTCTTTGGCAGGTTGAAATCCAGTTTTTCCAACACCATTTATTAAAGAAGCTATCTTTCCTCCAGTGAGGATGGTTTGCTCCTTTGTCAAAGATGAGGTAGCTGAGTATGTCTGGAGTTGTTTCTGCATCTTCTAATCTATTCGACTGATCCTCAGGTCTGATTCTTTGCCAGTACCATGCTGTTTTTAACTCAGTGGTTTTGTAGTACAGTTTCAGGTTGGGAATTGTGATACCCCCTGCCATGACTCTGTTCCCTAGAATTCCTTTTGCTATTCTAGGTCTCTTCTGGTTCCAGATGAACTTCTGCATTATTTTCTCTAATCTGTGAAATATGTTGTTGGGATTTCAATCAGGATTGCATTGAATCTGTATAGCAGTTTTGGAACTATGGCCATTTTCACTGTATTGGTTCTTCTTACCCAGGAACAGGAGATGTCTTTCCATTTTCTTATATCCTCTTTGATCTCTTTTTTCAGAGTACTATAGTTCTCAATGTAGAGGTCTTTTGTTTCCTTCATTAGATTGATTCCTAAATATGTCATTTTTTGGATGGCATCGTGAAAGGGATTGTTTCCCTAATTTCTCTCTCAGTGAGTCTCTTATTTGTGTACATACAAGAAAGCTATTGATTTTTGAGTGTTGACCTTGTATCCAGCTACTATACTGAATCTGTCAATTAAGTCTAGAAGTCTGTTGGTAGAGTTTTTTGGGTCTTCTATGTAGAGTATCATATTGTCAGCAAATAATGTCAGTTTAACTTCTTCCTTTCCTATTTTTATTCCTTTTATTTCTTTCTCTTGCCTAATTGCTGTGACTAATGTTTCCAAAACTATGTTGAACAGGAGGGGTGATAGTGCACATCCTTCTCTTGTTCCTGATTTTAGCTTCAAGGTTTTCACTTTTTGACCATTTAGTATGATGTTGGCTGTTGGTTTTTTGTTGATAGCCTTTATCAAGTTGACATAAAGACCCTCTATTCCAATTTTCTGCAGGGTTTTTATCATGAATGGGTGTTGAATTTTATTGAATGTTTTTTCTGCATCTATTGAGATGATCATGTGATTTTTTGTCCTTGACTCTTGTTAATATAGTGTGATTTACATATATTGAACCATCCTTTGCATCCCTGGGATAAGTCCAACTTGTTCAAGTATATGATCTTCTTGATGACCCTCTGCATTTCGTTTGCCAGTATCTTATTGAGGATTTTTGCATCTATTTTCATTAGGGAGATTGGTTCTCTTTTTTGGTGGGGATTTTCCTTGGTTTTGTAATCAATGTAATACTTGCTTCCAGGAATGAATTTGGAAGAATTGCTTCCCTTTCAATTTCATAGAAAAGTTTAAAGAGTCCTGGCAATAGTTCTTCTCTAAATATTTTGTAGAATTCATCAGTGAAGCCATCAGGACCTGGGCTTTTCTTTGTTGGTAGATTTTTAATTACATTTTCAATTTCACTGATTGTAATTGGTGTGTTTAGACTTTTTATATCTACTTCATTCAACTTTGGTAATTCATATCTATCTAGGAACCTGTCCATTTCTTCTGTGTTTTCCATTTTATTAGCATACAGGTTCTCGAAGTAGGTACTGATGATCCTCTGGATTTCTATTGGATCTGTTGTGACTTCACCTTTTTCATTCCTAATTGCATGTATTTGAGCATTTTCTTTTTTTTGATAAGGATGGCTAAGTGTTTATCGATTTTATTTATTCTTTTGAAAACCCAACTCTTTGATTTGTTGATTTTTTGTATCGTTCTCTTATTCTCCAGTGCATTGATTTCTGATCTGATCTTTATAATTTCCTCCCTTGTATGAGCTTTGGGTGTTTCTTGCTCTTCTTTTTCTAGGAGCTTAAAATTGAGCATTAGGTTGTTTATTTGCACTCACTCTGTTTTCCTAGTGTGGGCATTCACTGCTATGAATTTCCCTCATAGAACTGCTTTCATTGTGTCCCACAGATTCCTTTTAGTTGTATTGGCATTATCATGTATTTGTAAAAAACTGTCTAATTTATTCTTTAATTTCCTCTCTGACCCATTGGTTGTTAAGGAGAGTGTTATTCAATTTCCTAGTGTTTGTGGGGGTTTTGCAGTTTCTTGTGCTATTGATCTTCTTATGCTATTGGTCTGATAATATACATGGCCTAACTTCAATCCCTTTGCATGTACTTAAATATGTTCTATGAGCTAGTATGTGGTCTATTTTGGAGAATGACCGGTGTGCAGGTGAAAAGAATGTGTATTCTGATTTTGTAGGATGGAACACTCTGTAGACATCTATTAAGTTTATTTGTTCAAAAGCTTGGTTCAGTTCTAGAATTTTGTTGTTGATTTTTTGTCAAGATAATCTGTCTATTTGTGACAGTGGGGTATTGAGGTCCCCCACTACAATTGTATTAGTGCTTGTTTAGTTTTTCATGTCCATTATTATTCGTTTTGTATAGCTGGGGGCATTCGTATTTGAGATATATATATATATATGTTTGTCATCTCTTCCTCTTGGGTTGTTCACTTCACAAGGATGTAGTGACCATCTTTGTCTCTCTTAATTAGTTTTGATTTGAAATCTATTTTGTCTGCAAATAAGATTTCTCTTGCTTTTTTCTGGGTTCCTGACACATGGAGAACAATTTTCCATCCTATTACTATCAGTCTATGAGTTTCTTTTTGAACTAGGTGTGTTTTTTGTATACAGCGTATTGTTGGATTTTGCTTCTTAATCCATTCTGCCAGTCTATGTCTTTTGATTGGTGAATTGAGGCCATGAACATTGATGGTTATAACCGATATGTATTGACTTATCATTGCCACATGATTTCCTGTTGTTCTTTTTTATTTTTCTCCCTCTCCCTTTAATTTCTTGCTTTTCCTGATGAATTTACCCTGTTGGGTCTCTTGGAGTTGTGACATTAATTGTCTTTTTCTAGGATATTGTTTAGAATTGAGTGCTGGTTTGGTATGCATGAAGTTTCTCAGGTGTTCTTTGTCATGGAAGTATCTTATTTCTCCATCAATTTTGAAAGATAGTTTTAAGGGATACATCAGTCTAGGTTGGAGGTTGGTTTTATTTTTAGGGCTTGAAATACCTCACTTCAGGTCCCCTTGACTTGAGGGTTTGTATTGAAAAGTCTGCTGTGATTCTGATGGGCTTTTCTTTGCACGTGATTTGTTTCTTTTCTCTAAATTCTTGCAGTATTTTATTCTTCTGTTGGGCTTCTGGGATTTTGATTATTATATGTCTAGGTGTAAATTTTTTTAATCATGGCTAGTTGGAGTCCTATATGCCTCACTCATCTGTATGTTGAATTGCTTTGTTCTGTTTGGGAAGTTTTCTGTTATTAATTCTATGAACAGTTGGGGGTCTTTTGTCATTTGTAATTTTTCCTGCTTTTTCATGGACTCCTATTAGTCTTATATTATTCTTCTTTGAATTATCTAGGAGCTGTTGTATTGATTTCTCATGGTCCCTTACTATTTTTAAGAGATCTCTTTTCATGGCCACTGACCACCATCCTGTCTTCTATGTCTGATATTCTGTCTTCAGATTGGCTCATTCTGCTGTGTGTGCTTTCAATAGAGTTTTTAATCTCTTGGATAGCTGTTCAAATCTGTTTCATGGATTCCATTTCTTTCCTATGTTGGGTATTCATGGTTTCCATCATGGTCCTGAACTCATCTATTGTTTTTTATCTGTTTCTGTACTAGAGTCTCTAATCATGTCTTTCATTCTGCTCACCATTTGTGTAGTTATCTGGGAAATTATTTCTGTTTTGAATTTTTCTAGAGCCTCATTCATCTGTTTTGTTACTTGCTGTGCTATCAGTTCAGGGTGTCCAGGTGGTTGATTATCATACATTTCCACCTTGTTTCCCCCAGAATTTTCCTTTAGTGGGCTGGAAGTCTGGGTTTGTGCCTTGCTTAAATATCTTCTCATTTCTATTTGTGTTGTTGGTACTGTCCTTGGTTTAATTCCTGAGTTGATACTTAAAAATTTCTTATTGTAAGTATCATTGTTGCTCATATTTAGAACCCTTAGGGAATGATTACTTCTCAGAGGTGTCTTCCAGATATAGCTGGTCTTTAGGTTTTGAGTCTCTAATGACTCTGAAGTTTATTTTCATTAAACCAGGAAGGACCACTGACTAGATCAATCACAACACCTTAGCCCAAGAGATACAATCAGCAACAATAGTATCAAGCACAGTTTAGAAAATAACAGTTTGTGGTAGTTAGTAATCTATCAGCTTTAACTGTGTGAATTAAATCAAAATCAAGGACCAGCACAAAATATGTTTAGAGTGAATAAACCCTTCAATATAGCAACTTTACCCTTCAGGATGGGGACTTAGAAGGAGTGCAGAAGGAGGGACAGATAGGTAGAAGGATAGGGAAAGGTTAGTAGAGAGGCCAGAGGCCAGAGGAAGATCACACAAACTCTAGGAAACTGTTGAAGAGAAGAAGAAAATAGAGTATGAAAGAACAAAGGTAAGAAGAGAACAACCTAAAAGCAACAGGGAGGCTAGAAACTGTATTTACTTCCCTGTAAAACTAATGACAATCGAGAGAAGGAAAAAGAAAAGAAAAAGACAGAAGAAATCCAAATTAGGGTCAGAACAGGAATGAAAAGAGAGATGAAGAAGGGAGAGAGAGAGGGAGACAATGAAAAGAAAAAAAAAGAAAAAGAGGGAACATGCCGAATCAGCCCACTGCCCGGCAACAATCCACTGGAACCCTGCTTCTCTGTACAGCCACCTGCTTCCACACTACAAAGACACAGAGGATACCAGACCACCAGACCACACTACTGAGCCCCGCTGCTCCTGGACCAGAGGTAGGGGCTTCTGAACCGCTGTCCCACTGCTCCTGGTCCAGAGGAAGGGGCTTCTGGGCCACCAACCCTCCCACCGCTCCTGGCTCAGAGATAGGGGCTTCTGAGCTGCCATCCCACTGCTCCTGGTCCAGAGGAAGGGGCTTCCCGGCCACCATCGCTCCTGCTGCTCCCAGCCCACAGGAAAGGGCATTTGGGCCACCATCCCTACCACTGCTCCCAGACCCTGTCCCACCTCTCCCAGCTCAGAGGAGATAATCTATGCAGGTGCCAACTGACCCCCACCCAGTTGAAATGAGAAAACACATAAATAAGTCTCAAAACCAGACTTCCAGATCACCTACAGCAACCCCAAAGGGAAATGAGATGGAACATTCTGATACTGAACCACCTAGACCCACTGAACTGGCAACAAAAGGGGATCTGGAAAAAATGAAATCAGAAATAATTTCTCACATAACAGAAGAAATTGTGCCCTTAGTGCAAGACATGATTAATAAATCTAGAGAGGAGCTCAGGAACATGATGGAATCCCAACATA
>NW_004624769.1:141948-196965 GCF_000247695.1 Heterocephalus glaber
ATAGGGAGGACTGGAGGGGTTGAAGGGAGGGCTGGGCAAGGGTGAAAAATAAGAACCAAGAGAGACTATGTAAAGGTGTAAATTTCCAATGATGAATGTCATTATATTGTATACCTAAAATGTACCAATGATTAGAATGAATAATCGATAATGCAAAAGAGAAAGAAAAGGTCCAAAGTGGTAGGGGTAGTGGGAGGGGCGGTGGAAAAAAAAAGAAGCAAAAGGAAAAATGATGAGAAATGGAAATAAAGTCTTTTTAAGTAGGGAAGAGTGGAGGGGGTGAAGGGAGGGCTAGGAAAGGGGAAAAAATAAGAACCAAGATGCATTATGTAAAGGTACAATTCCCAGTGAGAAATGTATTTGTGTTGTATACCTACAATGTACCAATAAAAGAATTTAATAAAGTGCAAGAAAAAAGAATAAAGAACAAGAAAGAAAAACAAAAATTTGAAAAGAGTAGAAAAAAATAAAAATTAAAAATAAGAGAAAATAATAATAATAATTTTTAGAATAACAAATATAGAATAAAAATGAATGGCCTCCTTCAGGTTATGTCTCCGCTGTCACAACAGAGAATGTGGACAGCTGTAAGTCAATGAATCTCAGCAAGCCAGTAGCAGACCCGTGAGATTCAGGCTCATTTCTGGCTGCAAGTCCCAAGTTGAGCTCCCTGCCCTCTTGCAGGGTTGAACTCTGCAAGGTTCTACTGCAGGTTCCAGTTTCCCTTCTCCTGAAGATAGTCCGGCTTCTGATGGGAGGAGATCTTTCCAACTTGTCTGGTGTGCCATTGTTGCAGAGATTGTCTTCACTTTTCCAATGGGCTTCAGTTTTCATCAAGGAGCCTGAGAGAGGCCCTCTTTCTGTTGTTCATTTCTGCTCTATCTTCTGGAGCTCAGCACAATGGCCTTTATGACCTCCTGTGCCTCTGCAGTGTGGAACCAGGTACGAACACAGCCAAGAGCAAGGAGTGGGGGACCTGGGGTGCAGGCACCAGGGTGGCTCTGCTCCTTGCTCAGAGGTGGGGTGGGGGCAGGGGCCCAATAAAATTTATTTTTAATTTGCCAAATTGAAATGTACTGAATTTAAAATTTCTTTAATCATTTATTCTCTATTTTTTTCCAAAGAGCTTCAAAAATTTTAATCTCACAGATTAATCAAGAAGGCTGTTCAAAAGATTAAAATAACTTTAGTTTATGGAATGGATCATGAACGTAAAGCAATCTTATACATATTTCAAATACAAAAAAAAAAGAATTAAATTTCTTTTAATCTTACTTCTCAGGTATAATAACTAGTGAACAATGTGCTTGTTGCATTGTGCATTTGGGATGTATTTTTCTATGTCACTTCTTGTTTTAGTACTTTTGAAAGCATATTTTAAAAAATTATTCTTATTAATAAGGAAAAGAATAAGGAGGAAAAAACAGTATTCACGATAATCTCTGACACCATCTTTTTTCCCTCTGATGCTTTTTTTTCCCACCATCACTGACAGTTGAACCCAGGGACTTCACACTAAGCTACATTACCAGCTCATTTTAAATTTTTATGTTGAGACACAGTCTTGCTAAGTTGCCTATATTGGGCTTCAACTTGCAGTTCTCCTACTTCACCCTCCCAAAGTTCTGGGATTACAAGTGTGCACCATTATACCCACCTAATGCCATTTTAAAGAATAACAATATTCACATTGGAGCCAAGTCTTCCATGCAACCTTTATTTTCTCCCCAAGATTAACCACTCTTTCCTTCCAGGAAAACTTTGAAAATTTTCATTCATACACCAGGAAAGAAAAATATAGTGATACCTTGGTTCACAAACTTCATTTTATTCCACAATTCTGGATGGCTGAGGTCATGTCTGAAACCCAATTCGGAGTTCAAGAACAGAAGCAAAATTTTCCATAAAACTTCTGTTTGCAAACCAAATATACCCACAAAGAGAAGCATCCATGAACTGAGTGAGGTATTACTGTAACTGTAGATATGGAGATATAATTCCACACACACATATATAAAATATGCTTTATATGCAGTTGTGTACACTAATTTTGTGCAAAATTGACCCTAAATTTATACCCATGACTACATATTTATTGGTGCATTCTGCTTAATCTTTTTCCAATTCATGTGAACCAAAAGAACTTTTACTTTGCTGAAAGCAGTGAAACAGAAATCCATTTCTTTAAACTGTAATAGGGGTATGTCAGTGGAATTGAACAAAGCCAAGAAATACACTAAAATACAAGTAGTTATTTAATATTTGTTGCCCTTTCAATATAATCCTCCCATACAAGAATAAGATATGTCATTTTATTTAATTCATCAGTCCATTCCTTGTGCTTCCACCATAGGAATCCCTAAGAACTCCCACCCCATGTAGTATTCCTTTTTACACCATCTTCCTGAATATTTTGCTAAGCAAATTTGTCAAATAAAACTTTGTAGCCATTTTTCTATTTCCACAAAACAAAATGCAATTTTGATTGAGATTATATTACATTTGTAGAATATTTTTTACAAAACATTACAAAATAAATTCTTCCTGTGTCGAACAGGATATAGCATTCCATTTATTCCATTGTTCCACCCCTTTCTCATCTTCCCTGCATATATAAGATTTGCATAGCTGCGAATGGTGGGACACACCTATAATCCAAACATTTTGGGAGGCTGAATCATGAGGATGTTAAATTTGAGCCCAGCCTAGGAAATTTAGCACCTTAATGAGACTTTGTCTCAAAATAAAAAATTTTTAAACGTTGAAGTGGAATGCAAAGCCCTAGGTTCAATCCCAGTACCAAAACGGAAACCACTACCCTCCCCAAAAAAGATTTCATATTAGCTGTCAATAGTTCTTAGTGTTTAGCCATATGTGTATGTGGTTAAACATGTAGATATATATACATGTACAGACATGTACATGCTCCTTAATACTTACTGTTAAGGTAGAAACATTCTCTTCCTGTGCCACAAAGTATTTTTAATTGAAAGTGGATGTTGAATTTTATCCAAAGACTTCTTTGTAAATTATTTCAAAATGGCCATTTAGCTTTTCTCTTTTGACTTATTAATATGGTGAATTAAATTCCAGATTTTTAAATTAAGCCAACCTTTATGGGTTGGATAAGACCCAAGTATACAGGATGTATCATTATTTTAACATAATGATTGACTTCTATTTGCTAATAATTATTCCACACCTTATATGTTATTCAAATCACCAGTGTGTACTTTTATCTTTATTTAATTTGATATTATTTAATAAATATTTTAAAAATAATCATATAATGATGTTATGTTCTTTGTAAATAAATGTGGAACATATTTCGCTTAAATTCAATAAAACTTCCTTTTAAAATTAATGTTACTGGCTTTTCATTCCTGAATAAACTTTCTCTATGCTTGGGCCTTTAAGGCAGACTGAAAATGAGATTTCTGACTAATAGAAACATAGAATATGGAATCTATTCTCAGATGATTTCAGCTATATTTTTATTATCATGCTAACATTTCTTTCTCTGATCATTTTTGTGCACACACACAAATTGGCAAGCATCCTATGCAACACAAGCATGTGACCAAAAGATCACTCACAGGCCTGGCTATACGTGTGCAGCAGATTTAACCAGAGTTCATAAAACTGAACTCATAAGGAACAAATGTGGATTTCACAGCTATTTACCAGTGGCCCTAAAAAGTAACAAGTTTTTGACACTGTATCTTGTTCTGTGCCATGCTCCCAGCTAGGTATGAAGGAAGAGGAGGAAGTAGAAAGGCTGGCTGTGTTTGAAGGATGCTTTTCTCCCAGGCCAATAAGCAACTCATTAGAACAATGCTCTAAGGGTTTTCAGCCTCCAATTTTAGTTTTTATCGATCAGATTTCTTAATTATGATTTTAGTTGCAGCCCCATGGTCCCTGTTTGCTGATAAAACGTGTTGGAAATGAAGACAGAAGCAAATATGTGTTCAGAGAGAGAATAAGTCAGTCATCTTTGAGACTGAAGATTTTGAGAGTTTCCTGGACCAACAGAGAAAAAAGAAAAAGGAGGGTAAATGAACAAATCTGCAGCCTTCCTCTCTGCATTCCTTTTATCAAAGATTTGACTATCCTTCCTATTGAGTGTCTGAGAGTTTGTGTCTTCTAAAAGGAAGACACCAAAATATACTATACTTTCTGATTTACCTGAAACTGGGAGCTATACTGATAATATGAAGATAGGAATGACCTGCAGCCTGGAAATATTGCTGAAGAAAAATCAGTGTACTCACTAAATGAGTAATTTAGAGGAAGAAAGTTTGCAGTCAAATAACAAGATGTTTGAATTTGCAATTTTGAAAATGGGATGTGTCCAAGTTCGGCTGTCAGCCTGAGGAGTTAAGTGGAATGGAGGTGCGGTACACAGATGACCAACAGTGAGCCTGCCGTCTGGCTCATGTTGCTGTGTAGCCCTCCCCACAATTAATAAGGACAATTTATGGAACCAAAGATCATACAGAAAATATAAAATCTGACCTCAAAGGCTAGGTCATACAGGACATCATGGCTTGCTCCTTTTGGAATTACACCTTGCTCTTTCTTGACTTACTCAATATGAAAGAAGGCTAAAGCAGTTAATATGGAGAGATCCACCTGGCTCTTACCAACAACAGCACTAAGTTTTTCTAGACACATGAATGATCTGCAGATCTTCCAGCCTCAGCTAGGCTGTCAGATGAAAGAAGCTGGAGACATCATCATGATTGCAAACTCATGAAACTGACACAGAATTCTGACAGATTCTGACACACAGAAACTGTGAAACAATAAGTAATTGTCGCTCTAAGATGCTAATTTTATTTTTTTTCAAAAACTGCACAATTGTGGAGGCAGAACAGGTCTACTTGTATGGTCTGTATGAAGAAGCATTCAGATGGAGATCACTCGAGACAATCAGGGCAAGAACCAATATGCCAAAGCATGGCATAAATCCACAAATAGGGGCTGAAATAACACAGGATAATCATAGGACTTGGAGTGGAGAAGAGACTCAAGAGCACAACTAGGTCCAATGTCTCAGTTGAAAAAAAAGTGGGGTGGAGATGGTTAAGACAAACGCAAGTGCCTCAAAAGAGCAAGAATTTTTTGGAGAAGATAAAATATACATGAGAAAGCTGAACCTGAACACAGTGAAAGGGGAGATGATCCTACTTTACAGCCTCAGTGAACACAATAATGGACTCCCTGGTAAATATGCAAGTACATGAGAGATTCCATGATTGTCTATGCAGTAGAATTTGAACCTTTCTATACTAATTTAAGAGCTTTGGTCCAACTACTGGTACAAATTTTCTAAAAAAGAGGAACTTTCGTATTTTAGGTTCTTATATTTGTGAAACAAGCATGGTTTGCTGCACTATTCACAGTGAGCAAGACAGCATTTCTTGATCTTAAATAAATCAATCCAGCTTTGAGGCATATCTTGGAATCACAAAGTGCACAGACTCTTTTACTTCTTTTACTTTTTTACTTCTTTTGCTTTTTACGTTTCATCACTCCCTGGCATGACATCAGGATTTAGGGACCAAACAATCAGGGAAAGGTGAGAGAGGACTACTCTGGTCAGTAGTTCATCACCATTGAGATTCATTAATCCAGCCCCTAAGATCTGTTACAAAGTAGAAACATTTAACTCCTTTGCTGCAGCTTCCAAAGCCATAGAGCTTAGCTCTCAGTGCCCAGGTCTCTATGCCCACACTATGCTATGGCTGGCACTTATCCTTCAGGTATCACAGAACCCACCCTTTCTCGGTCCTCCCAGAAGACAGAGAATCCAACTTTCTCCCAGGATGGGACCAACATCTTCCCCTGTGAGCACCAACCCCCATCTTTCTGTAGACAATTCAACAGGGCTGTTTTAATCGTACATGCACACAAATGTTGTTTGGGGGTTTTTATACCTATAATATGTAACTTTGTATTTCTATTTTTTAAAAAGCATGAATGTCCTCCTGAGACAAAGAAGCACTAAACATAAGAAAACTGGGCTATGCAGTACTCCTTGGAAAATAAGGAGAGAAACATGTTTTCATCTAGTTATAGGTTACACCACAGCACTAACAAAAAAACAATTCACTGATTTATGTACTCATGTTTATTTTTGCCATTCAATGCAGTGAACATTTACTGGGTTGTATGCCTATCTCCATTTTGTTTTTCTAGGAACTGCAAGAATATTTATCTTTCCGGTAATGTCTTAATAAGAGAAAAATATGAATGAGGCATGAGGGCATGAGTATGCATTCCTTCCACATACCCATTAGGTGCCAGGCATTTATAAAAGTTATTTCCTGAGTGCAATCTGGTATAGAAGGGAAGGAAAAGCTGGTTGCTCCTGTATAATTTTCTATTGACAACAATAAAACCTTTTAAAACATTGAAATGAAGATTGAGTTATATAGTCAACATCTAATTATTTTGAAATCAATAACTGTTTCAATAATAAAGTTATTGTGCACATGGCATTTTCACCACTTGATTAAACTCAGTAATTCTTGCCATAACTAGGGTTATGAAGAGGTTACATTTCGGTTCCTGTACTTTCTTAAACATAGAGTATCCCCTAGAGGAACGCTTTTGTTTACTTTCTGATTAGACACTTTTCAGAAACAAAAAGTATATTAACAAATGCAACAAATAGCCACAACAATACCAAAATGTATCAGATATTACCATTTCTCTATATTCTGATCATTACTCTTAAAAAAATAAAGCTCTAGATATAGAGATGTGCCTCCTGCTTCCCATCTTCTGTCTTTTGCATACCTGGAAACCAGAGAGCTCCCCTTCCATCCTCTCTGGGCATGAGAATGGCAGTCTTCTGGATGCTTGAAAAGAAAATGGGAAAATAAAGTGTGACTGTTTGTTAGGCATTTTTTCAATCAATTCCATTTTCAGTTCCTGGCTCCCTCATTCCCACCAATATCCACAGGTGCCAATTAAAAGTATTTCCAAGGAGGAGTCTAGTGTCTCTAATTCCTGAGCTTTTCTGAGACTGTGAGTTGAATCACTTACTTCTGATTGGCATTTTATTCTTCAGGCATTTAATTTTTGTAATTTAGTTAGTCTCCTCTTTGTATTTATCATTTCCAACAATTTCATTCATTTCTGGCATCTTATGTCTCCTCAATTTCTGTGCTTTGCAATTTTTATTGCTATTTTATTGTATATCAAGCAAATGTAAATACTTTGTTTAATGGATGCTATAGTTTGTCTTTGTCCCCTCCAAAATTCATGTTGAAAGGCAATTCCCAGTGCACCAGTATTGGGAGGTATGGTCTTCAGGAAGAATTTCATGACTTTGCCATTATGAATGTGATTCAGTCCTCTTATTAAAGAGCTTGATGGATGGAGTATGACACCCCATCTCCCCATTCACTCATTCACTTTTTTTCTTTTTTTGTACCAGGGATCGAACTTGGGACCTTGAGCTTGTGAGGAAGGCGGCGGCACCTCAGAGCTAAATCCCCAGCCCCTCCCATTCAGTTTTCATCGCTTAAGGACACAATATTCCTCCTCTCTGGAGGACATAGCTTTCAAGGTGCCATCTTGGAATCAGAAATGGAACCCTCACCAGACAGTGAACTTCCCAGTTCCTTGGTCTTGGACTTCTCAGGCTCCTAAAATGTGAAGAGTAAATCTTTATTCTGTATAAGTTACACAGTTTGTAATACTCTGTTATATTAATATATAGTATACCCTTTGGACTAAGATAATCAACCAGAGATTTTTTTTCTATAAGAACAAAATTTAGAACCATTTATTAATGAATGTAATGGACCCAATGAACAATGTTGAGGAGGACCAGTTTTTGAAGGGCCACTTTTCCCTATAAAGTACAAAGACAAACCTTTATAAACTTTTAATTATAAGAAAAAAATTCATCAGATAAGAAACTGGATCAGTTGTGATGGTGTTATCCAGACAAGAGAAAATTCAGTACTTTATTTCCAAGTTAACTTCACTGGGAGCTTTTGTGTGATTACTTTCACACACCCCACCCCCAGATAGAGTTCTGCTAGCTTTTCTTGGATCAGAAAAGTTTTCTTATTACTTCCACTTGTTATTTACAAGACCAAGATATTAAACTATGTTACAATGAGATGCTACAGAATACGCAATAAAATGGTTGTGCAACATTTTTACAACTATAAGAGAGCTCATACTTGTCTTGAACATTATTCATTCACCATCTGTTACTTCAGCCAATGTATACTACATGTTTCTGATGGGCTAAGCAGTGAGCTAAGACCTCACTGTTGCAACATGTATAAGATTCAGTCCCTGTATGATCATGCCTACTTCATCCTTCTTTAGACAATGTCTTAGTACACACCGTAGTCATTTTTAATTAATAACATGAAGTAAGAAAGCAGTGACAGTCTTTACTTAATTTAACAGGAGCCTAACTTTTTAAATAGTTACTGGGATTTACTATTTTAGAACAATCTACTATGTAACTAAAAGTTAAATATACAGAGCCGAAGATTACCGTTAAATATCTTCTTTAAAAATGTCACTTTTTCTATATGAAATCTCACACTAGTAATTGATTAAGAATATGATAAAAGGGGTGGAAGTGATTTCTAGCTACAAGTACAAAAGGACATGTTTAAATCTTATGTTTACTAACTCCATAAATATAGTTCCTTCTATACTAAGTGGAATTAATTTCTAAGAAACCAGCCTTTAGGCCTGGGGCTGCTTCCCAGACTACTGCTCGAATTCCAGATTGCAGCTCTCTGCTGAAACATGAGTTCAGTTACCAAATATAGCTGAGCGTAGTAAGAGGACATGAGGGTCTGAGGCCACAGCTGCCTCACAGTGACCACGGACCAGGCAGCCTCTAATGGACAGGCAAAGCCAAACTCTGCTCTCCCAGAAAAGAAGAAATGTTCATCTGAAGTTCGTCACCTTTCTGGAGGCTTCAAACTGACCAAGCGTTGAAAAGGTCTGTAAGGAGTATCTTAATATACTGACTCATAGGACAAAATTTTAAGGACTTAGAGGGAAAAAACAAACTAGGAATATAACAGTAATTTGCCTTTGAAGTTATGGTACCATTTAGAAGGTGACTGACTTTTCCTTCAGTTAGAGGGGAAAAGTAATGTGAAGCTTTTAGTCTTTCCATAATCAAGTAATTTATAAGATTTGAATGCTGACTTTATCTTTGCCCCTGCTGTCAGATAACCACCTTTTCTATTATAACCTTAGGCAAGCTAAATCAGTGCTATCGATTACAAAAGGATTACATGTGTTAATGGAGCCAAATCTGTCAAGATTGTGCCTGTCTTATGTTTCACAGCAAATGAAAAATACAGTTATCTTTCACCGTTAGGCTAAAAACTGGCGACTTAAAATAATAGGTTCTAGTAACATTGTAAGTTGTTAATTACCCTTTCAAATGATTATTAAAATTACTCCCAGGACATAATTAAGTCAACTGACATAGTAATAGCAGGCATTTTAAATGGTATCTATGCATAAAATATGCATATTGTTTTAGAAGATAAATCATACTAAGGGAAACTGTAGTATAGCCTGTGGAATCCAGTTAAATTTAATATCATAACATAATTGTACATTGTATTGTTTTACATTACACGTGAAATTGTCTTTAATGATATATATGAGGTTGATACAAAATGATTTTAGGCTCATATTACTATTTAGCATTTACTAAAAATACTAATTGCTTTCTACTATGAATACTGTAACCAAATATAAAGCCTATTTCTTGGCAATATTATACTGTATGTTATATTATAAAAAAATAAAACTATTCAAAATCTATTTCATGGTGTACATAGAGAAATTGAATTCCTTTTACATGTGAAAGATATCTTCAAAGTTTTTTCTCAAATAACTTGAATATTCACCTTAATTATTCAGATTTTTAAAATCAATCTTTTAAATAACAATTATTAACAGTAACAAGGCCCAAGAGATTAATCTAGCCAATATCTGCTCTGTAAATAAATGATAACATGTTCCTAGAATGCAAATCAGACTGCTCTCATCCTGGCATCCGGTATGGATTAGGGTCTGTATCTCAGGGGCTGGCTCTGTGTCTGCTATCTGTTGGGTATCTCTCTTTCATTGCTAAAACTGAACATCGAAACTGGCCCTATAGCATTCACAACAGAATGGGGATCGAGAGCACACTAGACAATTACAATTGCTTTGATTTGTTTACTTTGTGGGGGGGAAAAAAAGACTGTAGAGAGGAAACATTTTTCAGGTTTAGGAATACATCTGACAAGCTTTTTAAAAGATACCAGCTGAAATCTGCAAGGTCAAGACAAGAGTCTCCGCTTCTTTCACACGGTGTGTGGACAGTGCAATCTGTGAGTGTCAGTTAGGCATTCAGCCCGTCTAAAGGTAATAGTTCATCCTGACTAAGTTTCTTTGCTAAAGAAGAAAACTAAGATTGGGCAAAGAAGTCTAACCATAATTTACAACTGTTAAATCATCATTTTAGAGAATATGGAATCAAATTTAACAAACAGATTTTGACTTTAAGCAAGAAATGAATAAACTACCTGTAAGGTTTAGATACCAGACTTTTGCAACCAATTCAGTATGATGGGCAAAAATGATAAAGAGGACACCAAAAATGACTCCAAATATTTTTTTCTGTAAAATATTCATAGAGCTGTTGTAGCATTAAATGACCTATTATGATTTTATCTCTGAAATTGAGACAAAATATCTTATTTGGAGGGATATTTACAACTGTAGACTAAATATGATATATTTTCCTGGAATAAAATTTTGCCTGATGATAAAAAGGAAAAGAACCCTGTGCATTTAATAAAAATATAAAATTGCCATGCATTTTTTTGCATCAAACACAGATTTTATAATTTTTTGTGATTAACTTTAGCCCTACATGGGAGGAAAGAGGGGCAATTTGCAGAAAAAAACAAAAAAAAACATTATTGAAAGAAAGAAAGGAGAAAGGAAGGATGCAGGGGAGTAGCAGGTAACAGATTTGGTCTAGGGGTTAGCCTTGCTTCCAAAATACAAAATTAAATTTTAGAGGTTTTTTCAGCTTTGATTTTCATTGTAAAATATTTGCAATATCAAATCTTCAAATCAGTAGTTTGCATTTCTTTTTTAGTAATTGTTTAAATAAAAAATTAAAAAATAATGAAACTGCTAAATTTAAAATCATTTATCATATTAATGCTTTCTTTCAAAGATTATGAAAAAAGCAACAAAAAGATCTCCCCACGTGTCCCACCCCTTAACTCCACCCCTGCCTAATCCTACCACGAAGGTTTGGCTTCTATCTTCCAACCATTCATATATCTATTCCTAGCTATACATGTGTTTTAGGTGACTATTGAAACATTAATGAGCCTGCCTGGTCTCTCCAAATTACCTGACAATGACCCCTTCAGTGTCTCTGAAAGTATTCCTTGAACAGAATGCAGAAGTTCTCCCCCATCAAATTCTTAAACTACCCATTATAGCCCCAATAGGAAAAGAAAATTTTATAGTTTAATAAAAGTTTCAATCCTGAGTCTACCATGTCCTAAAAGTTCAAATGTGTCCAAATACTTGAACTTTTTTTTTTTTGCTGTAGTTTTGGGTAACAGAAATAATAAAATAGAAAAGTAATATCTATTCAGTAAATTGCTCTGTGAAAGCATATAAGGCAGAAGCTGCGAGGCAGAAAGTCCACAGAAAGCCCCGTTTTTGTTGTATGTAACCCTTCTACTAAATCTTATTGTTTCTTGTGCACATATATTACACCTTGTCCTCTCTAAATTCCATCAAAGCAAGAAACCCTTTCTCATTTCAACAGTCAATAGTGCCTTCAAAGGGATCATGCGGTAAGGTGTACTACAGGTTTGGTTTGGTTTTGCTTTGTGTTTGGTACCGAGGATCGAATTCAGGACCTTGCACTTGCGAGGCAGGCAGTGGCACCACTGAGCTAAATCCCCAGCCCCAACCACAGGTATTTTTTGACTGACAACATAAAAGATTCTTCCAAGTATCATAGATCTGATTTTAAGATAATCTATTCCCAAAAGTCAGAAACTTTAGAAACAAAAAACAGTTATTCATAGTTTAAAATTTTCTCTTTTCCACCATCTATATATTCATATATGTATATAACTGTATACACTTATATGTGTGCTGCATATTCAGGAATTCAAAAATAAATGTTTTTCCAAATATTAGACTAGTACTTTGAGATAATTTAAAATATAAAATTATATATGTGAGAATGTGTGCTATACATACCAAATGTAAAGTCTTCAATGAAAATTTATTGACATGTGCTATATTTTACAGTACAATAGGAGAATCCAGATGATTTATCCTTAAGGAGAAATTGTGAACCATAAATTTACAATTAGAAGTAATCTATAAATTAAATGGTATAAAATTCTTTTAAAAAGAATTAAATATGCACAGAGAGTTATCAAAATAGGTGGCAGTGGAAGTTTACATTTGAAAGCAACAGGGCTGAGGATAAGCCACCGGTCTGGTCTGATAAGCTGCAGAAAGACTGAAACTCCAGCAGTCTGAAAGCTGGAGATAGACAGGAATCTAATGCTTGATGGCACTTGCCAGCCCTCCTTTTGCTCTACCAAATGGCTGCTTAAGGTTAAGAGTTTGACATTATGAATAAATGCCAAAATTCACCCAGAAGGATTTGCTTGCAGAGCACCATGAGGTGACACAGCAGCTGCCCCTATGGCACAATTTGAAGGAACCTAAAGCACCACTAACCTGAGCATGTCCTCCGCTGTGACTATCACCACCCTCTGCTCCAATGTTGGGCTTTCGGTAACAGCCATGGTCTGCAGAAATTGATGTTAACATGTAAATGTGTATTTTATTTCATTTCATCATATCTGATCTTATTTTACCCTAACATCTTTTGAAGGTAAATTGAGGCTGTGTGCAATGAAAGCCTAATACAATTGCTCACAATCAATCAAGAAATGATATGGGACCATGCTAGGTAAAAGAAATTCAGAATCAGATTTTTTTTCTTTGTATTACTGATATCTTTTCTCTTACTAGAATGTTAATTCTTGTGATGAGGATGCAACTCAGTAGTAGAGCATGTGCTTACCATGTGTGAGTCCCTGAGTTCAGATCCCAGCCACCAAAGAGCAAACATTAAACAAACAATTGTTGGCTCCTTAGGTCAGAGAAGCCATCTCATGGCTATGTCCCCAGCTCATAAAAGAGGAACCTCACCACATTGTAGACACCCAATAATCAATAACTCAGTGCTGAGTATGATAACAGAGAAAATAAACACACACACATTCCAGCTAAAACATTTGTATTTCTATGATCTTATATATAGAAAAATCCAAAAACTTCACCAAAAAGAACTATGTATCAATTCAGAAAAGTTACAGATAAAAAATCAACATACAAAAATCAATAGCATTCCTGTGTCCCAACAGCAAATTTCCTGAAATATAAACTGGAATCCCATTTACAATCACTACAGACATACATGGTAGATAGATAGATGATAGATAGATAGATAGATAGATAGATAGATAGATAGATAGATAGATAGATAGATAAGCTAGGAATAAATTTAACCAATGAGGTGAAAGATCTCTACAATGAAAATCATAAAACATTGATGAAAAGAATGGAAGAAGGTACAAAAAAGTGGAAAGATATCTCACATTCATGGATTGGAAAAAGCAATATTGTTAAAATGGCCATGCTACGCAAAGCAATTTACAGATTCAATAATATCCTTATAAAAAATAAATGTCATTCTTTACATACTATAAAAAGTATAAAGTTTATATAAACCACAAAAACACAAATAATTATAGCTATCTTAATCAAAAAGAATGAAACAGGAGACATTACACTACCTGATTTCAAAACATACTACAAAGCTGAAGTAATCAAAGAAGCAAGGTGTTGGTATAAAAACAGATACATAAACCAGTAGAAAAGAACAGACCATCTAAAAGTACACACCCATGCATCGCCAGTCAACTGATTTTTATGCAGATGTTGAGACTACACACTGGAGAAAGGACAGTCTTCTCAAAAAATAGTGTTGAGGAAATTAAATATCCACAAGCAGAAAAATCAAAGTAGACCCATGTCTTACTGTATACAAAAAAAAAATCTCAAAATGAATTAAAGACCTAAATCTAAGACCAAAACAATGAAACTTCTGGAAGAAAACATAAGAAAAACACTTCAGGACATAGGAATGAGCAAGAAATTTTTGGACCCAAAAGAATAGGAAATAAAAACAAAAATAGGCCAATGTGATTATCAAACCTAAATGCTTCTGCACACCAAAGGAAACAATAAGATGAGTACAAATAGAACACATAGAATGAGAGAAAATATTTGCAAACTACACATCTGACAAAGAGTTAATATTCAGAATTTATAAGGAAACTCAACATTCAATAGCAACCCTCCAAAATATCCAATTTAAAAATTGGCAATAGATCTAAATAGATATTTCCCCAAAGAAGACACACAAATGGCCAACAGGTGTATGAAAAAATGAGCAACATCAGTAATCACCAGGGAAGTACAAATCAAAACACCTCTGCACTCCCATGCCCATCGCAGCACTATTCACAATTGCCAAGAAATCAAACAGTCCAAGCATCCATCAACTGATGAATATATAAAGAAAATGTGGTATTTACACAATAGAATACTGTTCCACCATTTTAAAAAAACAAAATCCTGTCATTTGTGGCAACATGGATGGAACTGGAGATCATTATGTTAAGTGAAATAAGCCAGACACAGAAAGACAAGTACTGCATCCTCGCATTTGTATGTGGAATTTTAAAAGTTCTTCTCACAGAAGTTGAGAGTAGAATGGTGTTTACCAAAGGCTGGGGAGCATAGGGGCAGGGAAAGGATGGGGAAATGTTAATCAGTGGGTACTAAGTCATAGTGAGGAGCAAGAAATTCTGATGCGCTATTGCACTGTAGAGTCATTATAGATGACAATAATGTACTGCAAATTTCAAATAACTACAAGAAAGGATTTTGAAAGATTTTTCCAGAAAGAAATGGTAAATATTTTTTAAAATAAATATATTTAGCCTGAGTTGAACTTTATATAATGGGTACATGTATTGAACATTACATAGTACCCCATTATCATGTACAATTTTATGTTTTTATGAATCAGTTAAAAATGAATCTCCAAAATGAAAGGTAAAGGGTAGAATAGCATTTTGTTGAAGTAAATATGACCCTGAGAAATGCTGTGACTGGGCTTGGGAGGCTAAGAGCAAGAGGAGGGGATGAAACATTTCTTGTCCCTCTCCTGTCAAATGTTATCCAGGGTTCAAACCACATTTCAAATATCAAATCTATTTTAGTTTTTCTCCACCATCTGCCATGATCCAAACACCATCTACACATTATTCAAACAAATATGTCATCATAACTCCTGCTTTCATGGTGTTCACAGTCCAGTGAGGAAAGTTTCTCCAAACAAATATTCCTAGTTGATTAAGATGAACACAATAGTAAAATACTATGGAAAGTGTCATTCCTAAAAGGAGCAACTTATATAGATTAGAGACTCCTAGAAAATATGAAAAAAAAAAAGAAATGGAATTTAAGAAAGTGATCAAGGATTAACTGGAATTTGAAAAGAAAGAAGATATGTTAAATAAAAACAACAGCTTGTGCAAAGTTATGAAGAGATGAAGGAACACGAAATGTCCAACAATAGCAGTAGGCCAGCAAGGGTTGCGTGCAGCATGTGTTAGAGATGACAGAGAATGAAACTCTAAAGGGGAAAAAAGAGTGACATTACCAAACATGTAAACATAAGTTCCTTTATTATATTTGATCCTTTACTATAATTTGTTTAAGCTATTTTAATACTACTGGTTGAGTTATTTTTCACTTTTGACTGATCCCTCCTAGTGGACTATAAAAACCATTAAAGGAGAGAAGCTATATTTGACCCATTTTTGCCCTTGTTGAAGCTTCCTTAGCACAAATCAACAGTTGTTCGATTGAGTTCATGTTCAACCTACCGTTCTAGAACAGGGAAGTGGAAAAGGAGGTTCTGACTATAAAATGACCAAGGCCAAAAGGAGTCATTTTTCCAATAGAGAAGAACCCAGAACTGACAATTAAGCTGAACTATTAATGGAGATTGACAAAGATGATGAACTAGACAAAGAAGAGGGAAAGAAGAAAGGAATGTCCAGGGGAAAAAAAGAAAAGGTAGAGGCAGGCGACAGGAAAGATCTAAAGGTACACAAGACACCTTTATTCCTCAAAATTTCAAAACCTTTTGATACTGCTTTCTAAAGTAGAAACACATTAGTGTTTTTGGCATTTTCCTCAATTCCTCTTTACTCATGTAAAGCAGTGTAAGTGGGTCTTTTTACTACTCCATTTTCTGCATCTATCACAGCAGCATTGAATTGCCAAGAGCACTGACATAAAACATGAAATCTCAGGGAAATAATGGAGATGTTTGCAGTTGTATTTCATTCCTTTTGATTATGACTTTTTAATTTGGGAGTGTTGACTGACATGGAAACCTCTGAAGCATAATTTTCCACGGAATTTAGGCCACCTGGAAACCTCCCTAGTTCATCCATGTTGAATGAGCATTTTCCCTAGACCACATACATGTTCCAGCAGCAACAACTGCATTGCAAATTAAATCTGAACCAGATATGCCATAAAGCTATTATTTTCTTTTTCACTGTGCAAGCATTTTTTAAGTACACCTAATCCTGACAACTGGATCCTGTCAGATGGCGCCTCTTTAAAACTAAAATATAAGTTAATAAGCAGGTGAGATAATATGCCTCCAGCAAACACTCCCTACTTAACAATAAAAATTGAACATTTTTCATCATGTATGGTTTGCTGTAAGCTTCCTTATATAATGTTCTTCATTAAGCTTTAAACTGTATCCTATTATGTTCACTTTGCACTAAAATATAATTGAATGAATAGTAGAGCTCTGATTTTAAATCCTTGGTTTTATTAGTCTGAGATATTGCCTAGGATTCTCAGCTATGAAAACTATAATGTAATGTTGGTGAAGTACACGGTTAGGATCACGAGCTCTGGAGTTGTGCCTGGACTTGGCTTTTGGATCTTTGTCAGAAGGCTCACCTCAATTCCCTTCTTCAAAATTGGTGCCTGTTGTGAAGATTTTAAAAGAAATAATCCACATAACAGTTCTTGGCACAATGCCCACCTCCTGGTAAGCAGACCATCACTAGCTATTATCTTTATCAAGATTATTATCACCATTTATTTTTATGTGTGTTATGTGAATTCATTAGGTAACTAGTCTTCTACACCAGGGACTGGCAAATATTTTTCAGTAAAAGTCTATATAAATACTTTGGCCTTTGTGCATCGGACAGTCTCTGATTGAACTACTCAGCCCTGATATTGTTCTACAAAAATAAATAGCCAATCACACTGACTGTAGTCAGGAAAATAGATCCTAAGTGTTCTCATCAAAAAGACAAAAAAGGAAAGAAAATATAAATATTTGTCACTAAAAAGAAAAAAGTAAATATCTGAGGTGATATGTTAATTGATATGTGATGATAGTTTCACAGGTATATGCTATTCAAATCTCAAATTATGTACCTTAAACAAAGACCTTTTTAACCATCAAATATATAATAAATCAAAATTTGACAAAATAAAATATACTTTAATTTTTAAAACAATGTAGACATGAATCAGAAAACTCTACCTCCTCAATATTCATTTTAAATATTTCACTATCTTATTGCATCCTTTTCAATTTCTCATTTATTCTCACTATATTTTTCTTTGTTTTCCACTGGGCCTTTGATTTCTTAATTTCTCCATGTTCAAATTCCTACCCAAGAATCCCAGTCCACCATAAGTTTAGAGTATACCTGTTCTCAACAACCTCGCCCACTTCATTTCCATTTTACATGCATGTCAAAACCTAGATCTTTTATCTCTATCCCTTCATCTGGCCTGATGAGCTCTGCTGGAGAGAATTGTGCAATGATTAATGACACCCTAAATATATTGCATCTAACTTCAGCTAAGCCTTTGCTCTGCCCACAAATCCCTCTCCTAAAACTTTCTTTCTTTCCTTACAAATAATTCGAATTATCTTTTGTCCTCATGAATTTCCAAGCACACAACAGTTTCAACTTAAGAGCTCTCCTTTTCACCCACTACACACACACACACACACACACACACACACATGTCTGTATGCAAGCACACTTTTTATTGTTTTTCTCTTCTGATAATGGAATGGAAGAACTGTTCTTCCTCTACCTGATGCCAAATACCTCATTTGTACTTTAATAATTCATTTCTTCTCACATCCTTGAAGACTGGGACTGTAAGCCATCCTAGTTTCTTATCTGTATTTTTAGCTTCTGATTGTCTGCTAATTCCACTAGCATTGAAAGAGGTATCCCATCCTAAATGTGTTCCCTCCTAAAACCCCTTCCCCTGCAAAAAAAAGTTACTAGAATCCACTTTTTGATTCTACTACTGCTTTCTATAAATCTCAAAACAATCAATTGCATTTGCAATTTATATTTCCTTCTCTTAGAAGTCTGGCTTTTATCTCTCTGTTCCACACAGGGATATTGCTCCTGCAATTGATGCCACATCTTCTCAGTTGCTAAAGTAAAAAGGACACTCTTTCCTCCATGAGACATTTTCTTTTCCAATTTCCACATCCTGATTTCTCTCCAAAGCTCTGGAGGATTCTTTTCTTTACTCTCTCTTTCTTAATCAAAAGCCTTATCCACTCTTGTGCCTTAAGGAGCCAAGCATAGACCAATAATGCCCAGCCTAGCTCCGTGCTTCCTTCTCCCAAGCTCTAAATGAGCATCTTAAATTGCCTTCTGGATGTCAACACCAGAGGTCCCCCAAATGCAAATGGATCAGCTCAAAATCAAATTTATTTTTTCTTAAAACTTGTCTCTCCACTGTGGCATATTAGTTAATGGCAATATTCCTCTTGCTGAAGTAAGAGATCTGCAATCCTGCCTCTGTGTCATCTCTACATGTGATCAATCAGCAAGTATCTTTCTTTCAACCATACTTCATAAAACTTCTCCTGATTTTTATCCTGGTGCCCCTTTTGGGTGCTGTCCCAGTACTTTGTTCTTTTCTCACCATAGCACTTAATGCATTAAATTGTATGCACTTCTTACTTAGATATATCTGCTATAGATTACGTTTTACAAGAGCTAAAATCTTGCCTTTTTCTAAGTTATATCCTACTCCGTAACACATTGCTGGGCACATAGCAGATATACCACGAATACATTTGGAATGTGTAATCCTTTTGTGTGTGGTACATCTATCTCAGTTTATGTTTCAAGTTATTCACATCAAGAACTAAAGTTATCTACTTGGGTTATCAGATTCGCCTACTCTAGGTGTGGCAGGCACAAATCTCTGTCTGCACTGAGCTCAATACAAAACTGAATTTCTCTTCCAAGGAAAAATAAACTTTTCAGGAAATGAAAATATGATCTGTTTTGCCTTCAGTACACAAACATCCTTTCAATCCAAGACTCTTTCTCTTCCCATCATTATGTCGCTTCTAGGTTTATGTTACCTATATGTCTTCTCTTCACACATTCCAGGAGCTAGTTCTGATCCTGACGCTGGCTTCTGCACATGTTGTCTATCATGTTTGCTGATTTACTGAAGGAACAAACCTGCCTTCTCAAAATAAACCATCAATAACTTTTAAACAGACAAATAATACCGGATGTCCTTTCATCAAAATGCTGGATAGGCTCTGGGGGACCTTCCAGGGCCTTCTTATTCTGTGAGAATCTGTGCCATTTGTTCACTGTCATTAACAAGGCAATTTGACAACTCTGTAAGTTGTAGAAATCTTACAGGAATGAAAATTATAACTTCTTCATAGATAAAGTATTTTTTCTAGTAAGAATAGCATAAATTATTTCTAATACTATATTTTCTTTTTCTAGGTATATTCAGCTCTAAATCGACTAGCCAATTCATTTTAGCATTCCTAATTGCCTACATATGTATTTGGTCTTTAGAACATTCTCTGAAAGGGTTGTAAAATGTTATTAGTTTTGTCACTAATTAGTTATAGAAAATCTTGAATGTATATTCATTTTCTACTAGTTTATACTTGCTGTGATTTTTGCCTTTTCAAAATTATACTTTAAATGCTTGTTTCTCGTGAACAAAACATATCCAATAATTCAAAATATACTGAATATAACTTTTTCTCTATAAATGATTCTCTGATTATTAAAGTAATTAGAGAATAACTAAGATGGTTAAGTACAGAAGCACAAAGGAATTAGAGTAATATTTCAGTTGATAAAGGGCGGTCAACAATAATCAGACCATTCCAGGGGACTTACAGAATTTACTAGAAGCATTGTGGGAAATGGTGGGAAGAATTGTGTCTACCTTAGTAGGCAGAGTAGGGTTAGCATGGGGAAAACTTGGAATTCAAGCACAAGAAAGTAAGTAATTTTTCTAAAAAGACATTGAAGACAACAGTACAGCATTGAACTAAAGAAGATACAGTAGGTTGATATTAAACTATAGGATCTCTGATTACATATCTTTGGTTGAATTAACAGATTCTATGAATCACTGCATCCTATGTGGTGGTACATTCTTGAGATAGATTTCTAGAACCTCCTTCAACTCTTGCATAAAATTCTTTGAAATCAGTGAGTTTCCTTCAAAACAACGAGCCCAATTTGGACCTCATGAGACACAATTACCTAGTTTACTTGTGGTACAGCCTATATAGTTGAGCTTCACCATACCCAGGTGGCTTTCTTCACTGACTTTTAGATCCAATCTTGAGGCAAAGATCACTTCTGAAGTTTGCTAGCTCATTTCTCCTATTATTCTATAAATAATATATAGAAAAAGAAAAGTTCACTTGGAATAGCAAGAGAAGTCATTGCCTCCCAATATTTAATTCCAAGAACAGTGGTATTTAAGTCGATGCCTAATTGTTTTATAATGAAACACCTTTTATTTAATTCTTATGATATTCCCATTTAGTGTCCTAGGCAAAACACACAGTTCTCACGTGTGTCCTTCAAGGTTAGATTAGGGCTTCACAGCTCCAAGACACTTTTCTCTTTCTTCGGGGTCCTATCAAACTTTTATTTTATTTCTATAACATTTGTGTAACGTCTTTTCCATCTCCTTCAAGTCACTGCCCCACATGACTTTTAACTCCATGAACGTAAGGACTATGTCATTATTCTGGATCAACAGTCAGTAAATTTCATCTTCTGGACCGAATCCACCCAGCTGCATATTTTGTACAGCCTGAAAGCTAAGAGTGGTTTTGGGATTTTTGTTTTGTTTTTCTTTCTTTTTTAAATTTTAACCTGTTGTAAAAAAATCAAAAGAAGAAAATTATATTTTACTATAAAACTTACATAAAATTCAAAAATCAAGGTCCACAAGTAAAGTTTTATTGGCACACAGTTGTGCTCATTCATGTGGTTGATTTCATGCTACCATGGCAAGTTAGTAATTACCACAGCAGGAAAGTAAAAATTATTTAACTGATTAATTAATTTACTCTCTGGTCCTTAGTAGAAAAGTTTGCAAATCCTTGGTCTGGAGCACAGCTGTCCCTCTAGCGCCTGAAACTTAATAAACTTACTATCTATTGGAGTCATGTTGAATGAATGAATATGAATGAGCTTGACTGGACACAAGGAAAGGATAAGATGTAAACCTTCAAATATTTCATTGAAAACCAAAGGCAAATGAAATTGCAATCTTTAAAATGTATTTTATGGCTTAGGGTCAGATAAGCAAAGTCAGGTTTACTAAAAATACCAAGGTGCTGGCAATCTCATAAATCAATGAAATGGGGGCTTTAATGAGGTGTGTGGGTAGGAAGGAGCCAACGAGAAGTTCTGAATGCCTTGCTACGCTAATCACACCTGCTCTAGGTAGCACCTACTTGGATTACTCAATTCTGGTTAGTGAGACATTTGATATTCACTGATGAGGTATATATTACATTAAAATAGTAGTAGGTGATAAACACAAATATAACTGACATTTCTTCCAACTCATGGAATGAGAAAACTGGTATATTTGTTCTCTTTGATGTTTCTCTCAATTGGTAGATTGCAGCGTTAGGAAAAAATAGAGAAAAATCATTACTACTAATAATTCTATGTTGTCTTTCAGAACACAAGAAGAAAACGGGTTTCAGGGCTTCTGGCTTCCTGTTGAAGGCATGCGTGTATGAAAACTGTTCAAATATGTCAGAGACGTCCTCCCACGACTCCTTCTATGATTCCTTATCAGACGTGCAGGAAGAAAGCAAGAATGCTGACTTCTCCCCAGGGCTGTCTGCTTTTCTTAGCCAGGAAGAGATAAACAAGAGCCTTGACCTGGCCCGGAGAGCTATAGCCAACTCTGAGACAGAGGATTTTGACTCAGAAAAGGAGATCTCGCAGATTTTCAACACCTCTCCTGTTAGCGTCTGTGAGAGTCGTTCCCACAAGGACACCAAACTGGGTGAGCCAATCTCTTCAGAAAGACCTCAGAATAATAAACCAACATCTATCCAGCCTGCGGCAGAAGAAGCAAATGAGAGGATCGCTTCACCTGCTTCAAGGAGGAAATCTGCCGTGTCCCCCCAGTTTGCTAGGCCGAGTTATATCCGGAGCCTCCGAAAGGCTGCCAAAAGGGGTGCAAAAGCTCCCAGCACAAATGCAAAGCCCAAACCAGCACATCAAAGCAAGGCCAGTCCCCAGAGTGAGCTGTGTGACAAAGCGGCTAATTTCATTGAGGAGCTGACATCCATATTTAGAGGAGTAAAACCAAGAAACAGGAGCCCAAATGGGGAGTTGTCATCACCAGACAGTGGGTATCTGTCTCCTAAAAATCAGCCGTCAACCCTGAGGAGTGCCTCAGCCAGCCAGAGCCCCACGGAAGACCATCAAGAAATGGAACCAGAGCTCAAGCTGCCTGAGACCAGGCACTGCTACCAGCCTGACCAGCGTGTGGCAAGGCCACAGTGCAATAGCACCTCTCGCCCGCAACCCACGAAGGCCCCCCACTTCCCCACCGCGCCTCGGTTCATCCAGAAGCTGAGGAGCCAAGAAGTCGAGGAAGGAAGTCGCATTTATTTGGAGTGTAGAGTCACTGGGAACCCAACTCCTCGGGTCAGGTAAGACCTTTGTATTTCAAATTTCAAATGGTTTTGTTGTTCTTTGAATGTGAAGAGAGGAAAGGCTTCCTGTGTAGTTAGCCCTCTGGTCACTGAGATAGCAAGGCAAAAAGCACCTCAACTTGAAAATCCTAGTAGTGTTAATATCCCTGGCAGGATATTTCTGTCATCATGGATCATCTGTGCTGCTAACTTGGAAGAAAACAAAAGATGTGACAGGCAAAAAGGAGCATAAGCAGGTTGTTACGCGGGACTCTAGAATTAATAACAGCCAGGGCACCTTAACACAGGAAGCTGATGTGTACAAAGTACTGAGAAAAGTGTATATTTGAAAATGAGCTGCTAAGGATGGCCAGAAATTGTCAGGAGGTAGAAGTTTCATTTCAAAGATGGACAGAGGCCAGCCATAGAGGATGAGCTAAATTGGCACATAATCTGTCAAGTACATGTACACACCTCCAATGAGATGCAAGCAAAGACAAAACTTTTCTAACAAAGAAAGAGAAACCAAATCAGAAGCACCAGAGGTTCCAGTCTTTATGCACAGGCATGGACATTAGAGTATAGGTGCAATAAAATATGATGAGTGCACACTTAATATCTCATAGCACTGTGTCTATCATAATTTCTGTAACTTTTTCTCATTCATTGCAGACTTTATACCTTCTCGTACAAACATGTTAAAGAGCGGGATTGGTAATCATACTGAAGCGCTTCCCATCAGGACCCCACCTTTAATTAGTGATGTCACTGCATTAGTATAACCTACTCACTTTATTATTTCTCATTTCTTGATTTCGGGTGCAAAAACCCTAATAGTATTTTGTCAGGATTATACTACAGAAATAAGCATTCATTCGTTTTGAAAGTTTTACTATTATTAACAATGAATATTTTAGCTAAGTTATATAAATATTTAAAAGCAAATGCAAAATAGTTTAATTTGGAAACAGTAAATTAGACATCACTGGATGAAAATTTAAACACTGGAAATTTTTTAATTCTCAATATTTCACAAAGCACAAACTATACCTTTCACCTGATGTTACTAATACACACTTTGGTGATGTTGGTTTCTTAGTTTTACAAATTACTTCCCACAAAACATGAAGTAAGCATTAGCATTACTGGCTGAAAAGTGGTTTAATTAAAGGAAGGCTTTTTTCCCCCCAACCAATTTGTTCAACAAATGCAGTTTGTCAGTTTTTGCAGTCATTTTTTCCATTATTTCTTTTGGAAACTGACAGCAGGGGGCAGTAAAAAACTTCTTAATGTTTTCGTGTACTTCTGTCATTATAGTCTATTTATGTTTTCATAAGAATTTTATTTTCCTATTATTTTTCCTCTGATGGGAAAGAAATTATTTCTTTTAAGATTCTATTTTCATTTCTTTTAAACTCACTAATCTTGGGAACAAATAATGTTCTGACATATCATGCAAAGCAGTTCCCCAACTTTTCAAATAAAATATGGTTCCATATATATTTATTTCCAAAATAGCCCTCTTCCAAGTGTATTTCCAATGCAAGTATACTATAACCTTTCAAAAATGACAAAAAGCAATGTATTTTGTATCAAAGGATCAATTCAAGTGAGCAGACCATAATTTGTGTATTAAAATTCACTTAACCATTTTGTAATTCTAAGGATCATTCAAAATCATATGTTGGCTCCTTTTCTTCTCTGGTGGGGCCTGGAGTGGTTCATTTAGTTAATAGCTATAGTATGATTAACATAAGTAGTTTTATCTTGTCATCTCCCAGTGTAACAAAGTCCATGACCAATACTGATTAAACATTGCAAATGATTTCTTTCTAGAATTAAATCTTTGTTATAATGCTCCATTGTTTAAAATTAGCCAGCCATTTTTGTGTCCTCCTTTTTGTTTTGAAAGGTGAAAATATAAATGCACATTGAAGTTTGTGCTTTTTTGCTTTTTTTCATTTCTGTTCCAAAGATCTGGGTCATCTGTGTCACATATTTCTATGTGTAACAATTGCCTAAGCACACTGAGCTTTTTTGGCCACATGAGACTTGTGACAGTCTTAAAATCTTTGAAGGAAATGTTGTAGAAGGAGGAAAACATTTAAGAAAAGGGTCCTGCACTGGGGCATTAGAAAGCAGTGTAGGCTGCATTCATTCAGGGGAACCAGGCAGACACTGGAGAAGCCTCTTAGACTGGAATGCCTTCTCCCAGGGCCTCAGAAGCAGCTGACAGACTTATGAAGAGGATGACAGGGGAATCTGAGGCAAATAAGCAAAGGCCCAAGAAGTACTCGTTGCTAAGTGGGGAGACATGTAGTATAAAGAGTTGGCAGTTGTGCTTGGAAGTGGGGTGTCCAAAGGAGCTGGGTGGTTGGTCAGTGGACAGGTTCAGGTGTACTTAAAGGGATACATCATAGGCGAGTGCAGCAGCAGGTCTCAGCTTCCACATGTAGGGACTGCAGCACAGAGAGAAAATTTGACCCTTCGAGATTTAGACAAGGGAAAGCAGGACCACAGCTCCAGAAGGACACAAGAACGAAGCTGTTAAGTAGGGACTCAGTTCTAAGGGAACTGGGCAAGATGTTAGTGACTATATTTGTGCTGAGCCCAGAATAGGAAAACAAATTGCTATATTCACATGGGTAGACTACAAAGCTGTTGGCCAGAGACCCTTAAATTTACCTGAAATAAAAACTTCTTGTTCTAGAAACCTGGGCAGAGCCAAACTAATAAACAGAAAAAATAGCCCAGTGAAGAAGAGGAGTGAAGGAAACAGTAAGGAGAAGCCAGGTCAGATGTTTCAAGGCATTTGTACTTATATATCCTCACCTCACCCTCATACATTGTGCAAATACCAGTCATAACCACAAAGAAAGTAGAAAAAATACAGTCCCCCCCTTTAGTCTTGCATGTCCAACAAAATCTCAACAAAAGAGGGTAAAGCTGATGGAAGAAAAATTGTGTAAAATAATTAAAGTTATATACTTAGTATTTGAATGATATGCAAATTATTTATAACCATTTGAATTATTCCATTAAAAAAGTCAGAAATTATCTGTTTCTCTAATTTTGTCCTAATGTTCCATAATATTCATGCACTACTCCAGAAGAGCATAAAGATAAGTTTACCTTCCCTGTTCTCTCTACTCTCAACTTTTGTGAATTGATACACAAACAATTCTGAAAAATTTTAGTTCACAGTTACTTCTGATGTCCCTACATTTTCACTTTAGACTTTCGAAAATAGTTTATTATAACAACTATATATTTTAAACCACTTACTTTTAAGAGAACTGAGATAGACAAGTGTAAAATGATGTGCCAAGTAATATAATAATAATGTTAGTCGTAGAGGCTGGAATAACTCACGTCTTCTGACTCCTGAGCCTGCTGTGGTCAGGGAGAAGACTTTGTGTTGCTACTGCTGTCTTTGTAGCTGTATCTGGCTCCAGACATGGAAATGAGCGGAACTCTCGGAGGCATGGAATTCATACTCCAAATATCTTCAAAGACAGCAGTAGCATAATAATTTCTAGAATATTTTTCTGTATGAAAGAAACCATAATCCTTTATAGTTACTCTTCTCTTGTAAGTTAATAATGGTCAACCAACATAAACCAAAAAAAAAAAAGGTTTTTTTAAAGGGGATTCATATTCTCTGACAAATAACTACAAATAAAATAAAGCATTTCCACTTATGGACAGTGGTCCAAACACATTCTTCTATTCAGATTATATTATAAGATTAATGTGCATATACTCAAAAGGAAAACAGATAAAACAGTTTTAAACACCCACCTAATGCAGTAAAAGCAAAATCCATCAGTAGTCCAAACATGTGCTTTAATACTCTAAATGCAGTTAGTCATAACATAAGATGCATATTAGGACATCATTGTTAGTCTTGTAAAATTTTATTTAATATATGTAATTAAAATTAATTAAATTCTTTCTCTTTATCATCAAAAGCCAGAACCTCCAATGCCTCCAATTAGTTTACATTAGCAAGACTTTGATCGAAAGGGGAAGGGGAAGTTCAAGAGGTAGGGGAAAGAAAAGAAGGGAAAGGAATAAATATGGAAAAAAGGAAAAAAACAGAAACAAAGTCTTTGTAAATAGAGCGAGGTGGAGGGATTGAAGGAAGGCCAAGGGAATGGGGAAAAAATAAGAACCAAGGGCCTAGGATTTAGCTCAGTGGTTTCGGCACCTGCCTGGCAAGTACAAGGTCCTGAGTCCATTCTCCGGTACAAAAAAAAAAAAAGAACCAAGATGTATCGTGCAAAGGTACAAATTCCTAATGATGAATGTCATCATATTGTATACCTAAAATGTACCAATAAACTTAATGAATAAAAAAGTCAAACAATAAGATTATCCATATCAAATCTATGAGCTCTATCTGTAGAAATTTCTATATCCTCAAAGACACTAAGAACAAAAACAAGCCATTGATGCACTTTTGAAATTAAGGTTATCAGTACATGGTATATCCCATTTATTGATTACATTGGTCAGGAAAATATGACAACAGCACTACTAGCCAGTAGCTTATATTCATTCAGTAGCTTCAGAATAAAATTAAGATCAGAGGGCTTAGCCCAGGATTATTGTTGTTAATAAATCTAGTCAACAATGTGGTACCACATGGTACCATCAGATTAACAATATGAAAAAAAAATCTGACAATATATGCATTGTTCCTGCATATGTAAATATATACAAATAACTTGGACAACAGTTTTGTGATGCACAATAAGTTTAAGATATGCATACACTAAACCTTTTCATAACACTTAACTGACTACTTGAATTCTCCCTTGGACATTAAATAGCCGTATTGAATTAAAGAACCCTCCAAATCCTTTCCATGTGAAAAAACAAAAGTCTATCCTCTTTCCAGCTGTTCAGAGAAAGAGACCTAGAGTCACCCTGGACTCCTCTTTTGCTCACACCCTATTTCCAACCCATCAAATAAATCCACCTGGCTCTACCTTTATATATCCTGAATCTTACCACTTCATACCACCTCCCCTGATGAGGCTCTGATCCAGACTACCATGATCTTTCCCTCAGATGTATGCATTACCTTCTAATAGATCTCCCTGTTTCCATTTTTGCTTATCATACTCTATACAGCACCTACCATACTTCCTTTTGATGAAACTGTACTGCATAGAACCACCCAGAGGCTTCTCATCTAACTCAAAGCAAAATCCAGTCTTTACAAATACTAATAAAATCCCATCTCTCTGACTTCATCTCTACTACTCATCCTTGAGAAGTCTACACCAGCCACACGGAAAGTCTTCCTTACACAGGACTGGCTCTTTCCTTTCTCTCTCTCCTTTAAGTCTCTTGGAATGTCACCTTCAGATTATGGCCTCCCATAACTACCCTTTAAAAGAGCAGGTCCTGCCCACTTACTCTCCATTCCACTCTCTGATGTGTTTTTCTCTACAGAACTCATCTGGCATATTGTACAATTTACTTGTTTAAGTTTTTTTATTACCTAGATTGTTCACTAGAATGCAAAATTCTTGAGTGTAAGGATTTTATTTATTTTACTCACTCTTGGGCTAAGGAAGTGTCTAGCATGTAATAGGTACTCAGTAAATACATGTTGCAGGACTACATGAATGAATTCCATTCTTAAGTATATACCTAGAAGACACTTTGGTTCATGTGTACAAGGATACTCAAATGAGTCTTCATTGTAGCAGTCTTTCAAAAAC
The DNA here is from genome assembly GCF_000247695.1 of Heterocephalus glaber. Next base: position 170,902 of record NW_004624769.1, read on the forward strand.
ACTGGGAAGAACCTAAATATTTATGCACCAAAGAAGAAATGAGCAAGTTAATTGTGATGTATTCATACAATGAATGAACTAGAATTGTATATATAAGAATCACCTAAAACTCACAAATAGTATCAAACCAAAAAAAAATCAAGTTAAAAAAGCACACATAAATTTCATGAATAAATCTATTCATTTCAGGTTTCAATTGTAAAACAGTGCTACCTCAGGCCTATAGATATAGTAAGAATATAGAAAAATCCACACAAATGATGAATGCTAAATTCCACATAATAATAACTATAGAGATAAAAAAAATGATGGATTGGGAGTATTCAGAGGGCTTCAACTGTTTGCAGTGTTTTAGATCTTAACATACACAGTAGAAACACAAATATAAATTGCCACTGTATATATAACATAGAAAAATACTGACTTTTAAATTGTATTCTACTATTCCTTTTGTGTGTTTGATAAGTTCTGCTGCAATGTTTCTAATGAATTGCATGCTTTAGTACATAAAATCTATCCTGAAAATATCTTGGTGGCTAGCATTGTGAATTGAATAGGTTGGCTCTTAGCCATTTGTGCTTATGAGTTAGACATTAATCAGTTTTTCTGGATTGCTTTAGTTATATTTCAGAGCTTTTAAACTGTTTTTTGTTTTGATTTTGTGGTGCTTCAGTAGAATAGTGTATGTATTCAGTCTCATGCCAAAGATCTTTTATGGTATAATTTAATTTATTGGTTGTAGACAATATAAAAGTCTGTCTATGAGTTTCTCATTTGTAAGTCTACACTTAGACACACACATAGCCAAAGAGGGTCTTAAGATGAACAAGAGTCTCTCATCACAATTTTACAAACCAAGCTGTCTCTATTATAGTAAGTTTTGAAGTCTAGGAGCAAGGAAAATAAGGCAGAATCCATAAGAAAACAAAATCTAATTTTATAGTTTATTGTTTTACCAGTCCTTTGGGTTTTTTAAGCTTATTTTAAATTTTTTCTTTTAAGATTTTTAACTTTTTTGATGGTGCTGAGGGTCAAAACCAGGGCATTGAGCGTGCTAGATGAAATCTTTTCTTTCTCTGTACAAAGTTTTTTAAAAATTGAGTCCTTACTATTTCACAGGGGCCAATAAATATTCCCTAGAACTTCAAATTTCTGTTGAACTAGAAACCAAAATCATTAAACAACATATTGACACCTTTCACCAAAGAAAAAAATGCAACCTTATCTCTGACTCATCTGAAGGCCATTTTTGTAGTTAGGAAATTAAAGGGTATGGTCCATCTTGATGTTTTGCCCTCTTTTCTAGCCTTTCCACTCTTATTCAACCTCACTATACCTGTCCCCTTGCAATTTTCACTTTAGAACTTGGCTGTACCTCTATGGTAGTTTAAAGGCAAGGCCATTGGTAATAAGGCTATTAAATCTTTTCCTATATACCTTAGTGAAATGGAGTAATTTGGGATCACTGAGCCCAGTCGAACTGCCCCCGTTTTTTTGCAATCATCATTTAATTATTTGTACAACCACAGAGTGGCAGAAGATGCCTTACCACCTCTGCCTGGCCAACCAATGACACTATGCTGCTGAGATCATTTGCTCAAGTTTCTGATATTTCTGTGAACCAAGAAGCAATCTCGACATTCAGGGAAATATGAAGAATTACTGAAGTTGGAAATTTTAATTGATTAGAACCATTCTTGGTATCTAGCCATAAGTTGCAGTAGCAATTAGACCTTAGCATCAGTTTATATCTCAATGAACACATTTCTGTATTTAACAAGAAAAGCCATAAGCAAACAGGATACTCACAGGTAATCCCTTTAAAATTAACAGTTTGCTTGTGGAACAAGCATCAGGAGCACCTAGTAGTTGACAGTATGAATTCTTTGAACAAGAGTATGAATCTTGTCTCTGTCATGTGTTAGATCACCTGGGCCTTAGTGGGCTTTCCAGTAAAATAGAAATAACAAAGGTATCTACCTTGAGAGTAATTATGAGTGTTAGGTCAATTAAAATGGGAAAAAATTTAAAACCATCAGGCATAGAGAAATATCTTAATAAATATGAATGTATTATTTAGAAGTGCTTTTTCAGGTGCTTCCTTTATTTATTTATTGTCATTGTTTTGCTATAAACTTCCTACACTCTACCTTCACAAAAGTCTTTGAATCTTTTTCCTTTCTAAAACTCTTCATACTGCAATTTTCTTTCATTCTGCTAAGTATTCACAATATGTATAGAGCTAATGGAAAGGGAACACTTCAAAATTATAAGCTAAACAAATCATTAAAAAGATATATAATGGAAGTTAAAAGGTGTTTCTGACTCCATTTGTACAAGGAGTTTCGGATTTGTATCTCAGGTCAGAAATATTATGAAGACTGCCTGGGAGTTGTGGGATATCCCCCCTATCTCCATACATTACAATTTTCTAGAATCTTTCACCACACATATTCCTTCATCGCTGTAGGGGATCGGATCAAAGCCAAACAAAAGTGATTTCTTTCCATCTCTACCTCTCCCTCATACAACTAATTCATCTCCCCATCCTCTCTTTTTAAACCTCAAAGCTGTGAAGGTTAGCTGAATTATGGATTACTGTCAATTTGGAAAGCTTTCCAAAAATCAAACCTCTTTGACTATTGTTTTCCTCTTGCTCTTTAAATTATTTAGCAATTTCCCTCAGTTTGCTTCAAGGGGACTTGTTAAATATTTGCTAAAGTCAATTGAAAGTGGTTTCCCAACACTTTTGCCTCTCCTGATTTTTGTGTTCCAATCATTTTAGCAGGAAGAAAGCTCTAAAACTAATTTGAGTAACAAATGCAGGCTTTTCCCAACTAAATAAATTGGCTTTTATTTTGTGTTTTCTTCCTACTAAGTATTCTACCATACTGCAAAGATCTTAAAAGGAAAATAATGTGCTTTTTCAAAGTTTATCTTACTATGCAAAGTCTTAGGAAATAATTCTTTGTGAAAGAATTTGACTGTACAGTTTCAGATACCTTCACGGTCAAAACTACTCAACATCTTGAATCTTTTCTGGAGAGCCAATTTAGGTACTTGACATGTTTCTTCATTTGCTTGGGGCAAAAACCTCATCACAGGTCACTGAAGCTGTTTAGGTATAATTACAGCAATTCAAGAACTCCACTTACACATTGCATTCTTTTGATGATTAGGAGTTACTTTATAAATATAACTGTAGCAAATATAATTACAAATCTGAAACTTGATATAGCTTACTATGCTAAGCAAGATGTGAAAATGGCCCACAAGTTAGGGTGTTTAAATGATGTGTAACAGTAGAAATGATCCTTTCCTATTTAATTTTCATTTCTTTGAGCCAAGAAATCGTCTCATATTTAATATCTGCTAGGAGTAAACTGTTAGCCACCTGAGCACTGATAGGGAAACCCAATCAAAAGCCTTCCCTGGCAGAAAAATGACTAAATTCAACTGGAATCTTTGTTCTCTTGGTTATGAATTTCAACAGGGAAGTCTTGTTCCATATATCAATATGAGGTAAATTAAGTCACAGAAACAAGCTTCCAATCACTGATTTTATGGTCCACGTGGAATTGGCAAGAAAACATAAATTAAAATATCCTGCAAAATAAGGGCTTTTACCTAAGGTGACTCTTCAAATGGAAATAAAAACAGGTCTGGAAAAAATATTTCCCAGTGATGGAGGAGACTCTTCCTAAGAGGAGGATAAGGAGAGAAAGAAGAAAGGCAAGAAGGAAGGGAGGAAGAAAAGAAAGAAGGAAGGAGAGAGAGGAAAGGAGGGAGAGGTGGCCAAAGAGGGAGGGGCCAGAGACAAGATACAGCCCATGGTCATGCTCCTATGGTCTTCTCCATTGAATAAGGCCCCACTTCCTACATTTTTATTATCTCCCAATGATGCCATCAAATTATAAATCCATCAATGGATGAACCCCCTGATAAAGTTAGAGTCCTCACGATCCAATTACATTTCATGTAAGCTTTAGGAAAGACATTTTATATCCAAACTGTAACACAGAGAAAGATCTTCAAAATCACTTTTGCCGTCTTAGAAGGTACTTCAGACCAATTGCCTTAGCAAGAAAAGTTCGTGCATAGAGAAAGCACTAGATGTATAATTGATAAAAATCTAAGGAGAAGAAGCAGAAAATACTTCTGATTCAGTTTTGAACTTTAAACCCCATGGCTGGGGATTAAGAATTGCCCACGTCATTATATATAAATTGAATTATGAAGGGACCAGTTTGGAACAGTCTGCTTTCTAGAAGGAGAATAGTGAGGAGGCATTATCCACAAATAAGAGGTAAGGTCATAGCTAGGACTACCCCCTCCTGTCTAGGGGCTTTGTCATCATCTATGGGGAGAATTTGAAAGTTAACAGCAGGAACTTAATGGAAACATTTCGGCATGTGTAAATCTTTACAGTCGCTGTGTAGAATTACATATACCTCAACATTGTAGAAAGTGAAAACTCAAAGGTCATTTTTACTCTTCTCAAGTCTGTGGTTGTCATTCTACAATTCAAAGTTAAAATAATTTCTCCTTATTTTTTCATATAGAACTGCCAGAGTTAAACCTTCATGACAGTTCTTGTCATTCTCCCAATAATACTATTGAATAAAAATAATAGCTTACTATTGTTGCTCAGTACTTAGTATTTGCTAAACACTCTTTGAAGGGCTTTCCATGAATAAATTCCTTTTGTCCTATATGGTGCACACTGTCATATTTCTTGGATACTAGGACATATTTTTCGCTCAACTTGACATATCTGTAACCAGGACACAACTTACAGAAGAGAACACGTTATTACCCCTGTCAGATGAAGTCACGATACGGTTGTCATACCTTGTATGCACACACATTTAGTGACAACTGTTTATTTTGTCACCTTAATTGTCTCCCTGGTTGATCCTTGCTATAGTTTGGATCTTAAGTGGCCCCCAAAGGCTCGTGTGTTAAAAACTCAGTCAAAACCTGTGGTGCTCTTGGAAAGTGGTGGACCCGACTCTTTAAGCAGTTGAGCTGAATGGGAGAGAGCCAGGTCATTGAGGTACATCCCCGACAGATGAGGATCCTCGCCCCCCATACACCTTGCCTCAGTTGCCAGGAGGTAAGCAGTCTTCTCTGCTGCTCACTCCCCGCTATGATGCAAAACCTTGCAACAGGTCCAGAGGCAAAGGGCCAAGCAGCCTAGCACTAAAATCTCTGAAACTGTGAGTCGCATAAATCTCTGCCCCCTTTCAGTCGATTTCTCTCAGTACTTTTGTCACAAGGATGAAAAGTTGACTAACACATGCTGCTTATTTCGTTATAATGGTTCATAAAATAATGGTATTCTACAGTGATTGACAGGTAAGAGTTAATAAACTGCAGGCCAGGGATGTAGCTCAGTGGTGCTGTGCCTCCCTGGGAACTGCAAGGTCCTAAGTTCTGTCCCCAGAGCCAAAAAAAAAAAAAGAGAGAGAGAGAGAGAATAAACTACATATTTTTTATCTCCATTTTTTCAAAAAAGGAACAAAGACAGGACTAGTTTAGGAAAATCGCTTAATTGTCCAGTTACTGGTGGAACTAGAATTCACACCAAGGCAAGCTAGGCCCAGAATCTGTACTTTTTTACTACTACATGATAATGCCAAATAAAGTAGAGTAGGTCTCACAGTCCTTCGTACTGATTGGTGCCCCAGAAGAGTTTGGGTGAGCCCTAGCTTACATTAGAAACATCTAACATGGTAATTGTTGATTATTTCTCTAAAAGCTAATGCTTATGAATGGTGTCCTTCCATTGCTCCAGACAATGCTAAGAAAACTTGGGGAAAGAGCAGCCTTGGTCAATTATTTAGTGGTCCTCAAGAAAAACTCCACTGTACATTCCCAGCCCATATGAAGTGTTGACCTGAGGGAGAGTCGGCACCTCTCCTAGAGGAATTTCCATCCAGGCAGCCGATGAAGGCGTGGCTGTGTAACCTCCAGTCTCAGAGCCACTTAGTCAGGTCTCTGTTCTTTCTCATAAACAGAGCAGTAATGCCAAGCAGAACATAACAAATATGATCTTTAATTCAGTACAGTACTATTTAACTTTTATGTTTAGTAGCCAGCATTTTAATTAAGAATGCATTGGCATGTGTTGGCCCCAATCTTGTTTACATGAAATCGTCTCTTCCTGGGTGAAAGAGGGAAAGGACTACAACAACAACAACAGTGCTTCAGCTCAATTGATTTCTGAGAGCATTGTAAAACCTGGCACAATAAGGTAGTTTTTAAAGAACAAATAATTTCAATTTTGAACAGGCAGCTATTAAGTGGGAAGCATTAAGATTAAAGAAATCACATTAAGTTTTGGACAATGCATTGACAAGTGGAGTCATTGTATTAAAAGTCACTGAGCTTGTCAAAACATATTCGCCATCAGTGCAAAGTTCAAAGGGAGCCTTTTGGGGGAATGCAGGGGTCAAGTGTATGTGTACAAGCAAGGGAATTTTCTAAGAATACACCATCTTGTCCCTTTTGAGACAATTTCATTTCCTGGAAATAAGTGTTACTTGATTGTATACAGAGAGCTCCGTAAATATCTTAACCAATTCATTTCTTAATATTTGGAGGAAGTTTTTATTTGGGGAAGATTGCAGCATATGTTTTTAGGCGATTAATTCATTTCTCTATTTGTTGATGGAACATGCTCATGTGCTGCCTCAAACTACAGAAGCCATCACTCCTACTAATTACAGAAAAAACAATTTAAACAACAGATATTCCACAGGAAAACAATCAGTGCCATCTCTGTAGTAGGAGAGCTACTGTGTTTGATGTTAATTTTTCTTTCCAAACCTAGCAGGCCATTGCAAGGAAAATGACAAATCCTTTAACAAAGTGTGTCTCTCCTTCTCCAAATCAAAGCAACTTTATAACCCATGTAAAGTATATACCTGCAATACTTATGCTGCCAATTAAAAATTTCACACTACCTACTCTCTTTCATCTACAAATTTTAAAATCTGAACATTTATTCATCCAGTGTACTCTGTCAAATGGCTTTCGATCTATGGAAGTTGGAGGTGTGTCTCCTAACAAGGCCTGAGAGCAGCCCTCTGCCTTCCAGCACAACGTTCAGCTCCCCACACACCTCGAGTATCCATAGACCTTGTTTTTCTTGGGAGATAATGCTCACATAGTGCTACCTGCAGTTCAGAATGTACTCTGTAGCCTTAGCAAGTTCGTGGCTCTATATGGAGTCATCCTCAAGTTCTCCACTGTCACACATGTGTTTCTTCTCTTCTTTTGATGCTTTCCTGGCATTCAGATTTTGACAAATCAGAAAAAGACCAAACCAAGCCAAAACCTGTCTTTTATTATACATTGTTCTGGTTGAAATGTTAAATTTTCTCACATCTATGGAATTAAAGTAAATTGTGATCCAAACTGAAAGATAAGTTGGGTTCATCTTCTCTCTCCCTTTTATTTACGTTGGCAAATCAGTCCTATTTCACCTTCAAATGTAATACCATCTTGTCTTCTTGCCTCTCTTCCTTCCCTGAGGCCTGCTTGCCCCAGGTGGGTTTATACAAACATGATTTAGCTTTCCTTTAAGCCTTCAAACATAATGCTATACCTGTACTAATAACCCATGTTAAATGACCATGGGATGGTGAGGTAGCGATTATTAGAAGTCACCCGAGGCTCTTGGTACCTATAGCATTTTCTCGGGTCTTTGCTCCATGGGAATATTTAATCAGCCAGAAAGAGTTAACAGATCTTAGATTATCAGAGTGGTAGGGAGTCAGGAGTTAACCAGAGAGAAGCTTATAGGCTCCAAGCAACTACTGTAATAAAAGAGACAAGATAATGGAGTCGAAACAGCATATGAAATCATCCCAAGAAGACATGAAAAAAGGCAGAGCGAGAGATAGTCGAGGGCTAGACCTTCGTGATATCCATACCCCAGTGTTTTCAGATTAAACCTCCAGTGCAAAGGAATTAATAGACAAGAGCCCCTACTCTGCCAGTCATTTGTCTCAGCTGCTCATGAAAAAATTGCTGTTTGGTCACAATGACAAACATGACATGAGTCATGAGTGATGCTAATGTGTTTAGAGTAGTGGGTAATGGAATTGCTTCCTTATGACTTTTAGTATAGATTTAGGAAGAAATGAGTACAATACCTCTTTTTGTAGTATCTTCCCACATGCTTTCAAAAACCATTCTTAATAGAGAAGAAGGGTATTTCTTTGGTTCAAGTTGCCACCACAATATTGTGTTGAGATAAATTAAAATTCAAGTACAGCTAAGCATCTCTTAATGATGGTATACATACTAAGAAATGAGTTATTAATTGATTTTGTTGTTATGCAAACATCCTATGATGTACTTCAGAAACATAGTAGAAGTCAGTCATTCCATGTGGCCTTTTGATGCAATCAAGAGACATGGTAAACAGATGTCTGTGGCTGCTGCCAATGTAACAAGGCATGTTGTCTTATAGCAAACTGCTTTTATAAGCAGGAAGACACTCTAAAACATTCATTAAGACCACAACAAAGTAAATACACAAACCAGTAACATAGTCGTTCATCATGATCAAGTTTTATGTACAGTACCTAGTTGTATGTGCTATACTTTTGGAGAAGTGGCAGAGCAATAAGTTTATTTACATAAACATCACTACAAGTGCATGAGTAAAGCACTGGGAAACATTATGATGGTGATAGTAACACTGGGCCAAAGGAGTTTTTAGTGCCATTATAATCTTATGGCCACCATCATATGTGCAGTTTCTCAGCAACTGAAATGTTGTTGAGCAGCACATTATTGTATTTAAAGATGTCTTCTCTTGCTCCTTTTGCCCCTCGATCCTCTGACTCCTTATCTTCCACAGACCCCTTCAGAGCCTCCTTCTACTCTACTTGCCCCACTCTCTTATCCCCAAAGGCTCACCTGTCTGGACTGCAGTAGACTCCTGCAGAACATGAAAAGATTGGAGGAAAAAGTCTCCCATCTGCCAATGGATTTGACTTGGTCCTTCCAACCAAATGAAAGTCTTTGCTCAACATGATGCTCTTTGTTCAGCACCTGCACTCATCCTTGATCTCCTAAAGGTTCGGTGTAGTGACAACCCTCCTTTAAGCCCCAAGGTAGTCCCTTATCCTTTGAGGTTCTTTTGCACCCTGACATCTTTAGAATTAGTCTTTTCAAGAAACTACCATGTGTTATGAATTTTAGTGCCCTCTATTTCTAGCTGTGACCACAACTGGCACTTCTTTCATATTGCCTATCCTAGGAGATTATCTGTGATTTTTACAATCCAGATATGGGGGCATAATCAATTTCTGAAATGCTTTCCCCTAAAATAGTCAAGAAAAACTACTCATCAACAAGTTCCCCAACTTGAAAACTATATTCCTCTTTACTTCTGTTTGCTTTTAAACCTGGTAACTAAACTTCTATTCCACTTTTATATTGGTAAAGAATCATATTGATGGTTAGGGTCCAAAAAGAAATTTGATGTTATCCATGAAATGTCCTTACCTTATGCTATTCCTGCATTGCTTGTCAATGAAAAATATAATAACACCAAAATGAATACCTCATGTGCCCAGCATTCTTACAAAGAACATTATACACTTTTCATCTTCTAGTTCTCTCAAGACCTCTGTGGAGACAACTTTGTTATTACTGACTCACCATTTTATGCAGGAGGAAACTGAAAAGCAAAAAGGCTCTGTTCAAAGGACAAACCCATGGTCAGATACGTCTGAGACCCATGGTGTATCTGGAATGACTAACACAAAAATTTGACTATTTGGTTAATTTGTAACCCTTAGCAATTTTTATATTTAATGCAGTATCTTGGTTATTTAATGGTGTATAGCAAATCACCCAAAACTAAGTGACTTATAGCAATTTACAATGATCTTCCACTTACTCGTATCTCTAAAGACTAGCCACCACAGAGGTGCTGTCAGACATTTTTCCTCCTATTATCCTGGACTCAATAAACTCTAAGAGAACAGTAAATAGAGGTTACTGTGAGATGGGAGTGAGGACTGTGGTACAATAGGATATACTTTGAATTAGGAGTCATAAAGGAGGTAAGAAGAAGAATCCAGGTTAATGGAAAAGTGGAATTACCTAGCATAAAATCAGGTATACCATTAACTCATGTTCTGCTCTTCAAAACTTGGCTCCCTTTTTCAGTCATGTACTCTACAGCACAGGGAGACAGAGTAAGGAGGACAGTGGTATATCCACTAAGTACACATTGTTGAAGGGCCTCCCCAGACTCCTGCTGGACCTTGTTACCTCAAGAAGATGGAAAGCAAAAGCTAGTTTTACCCCTCCAGAAAATCAAGCTGATACATCATCATTTTTAACATTTTTCTGTTTATTAAAATCTAAGAATAATCATTTAAAATGAAAAATTTTTGAGGTATTTCATTTTCAAGAAGATCCACAGTTCTTCTAGTGCAAGGTCTTTGCAAACAGTAAAAGACAATCACAAAATCAACGTTCATGCAACTTGAAATCAAGTAACCACATAGAAAATTATTGAGTGTTGGCATTTTTGCTTTCAAAATAAACGTTTCTTCCATATTCCTCCACCTCTAGTGGGCTCCTATTTCTGCACATGCTGCTTCTACACTGCACTGAGTGAATTTAGAGGTGAAAATCTGACATCTCCATGAGTTCCCATTAAAATTTTTTAATTCACATTTATGAACCAAATAAACTTCACAGAAGATAGTGTGAAAGAAGACAGATGAGGGATTTGCATCACAAGAATGGCCACAGTATATAAGTGGGCTCTGAGGGAAGATAGCGTAGGGAGCAATGTGACATTTTGAGACATTTCATTCACCTTAGTTAAGGTGACCACCATGGCATTGAGGAATTCCACCAGATTTGCCTACTCTTAGCCTTTTCCCATATTACTTTCACCGCTCTCCAGCATCCTTCACTTCTCTACTCCCTCTTGCCTCCTGATTCGCAATAGAAACTCCAAATTCATTTCCCTCGAGTAGACAGGGGAATGTTCCCTCCTTGAAGTCTTGGCATCATTTGACCTGGATATTTCCAATAGAGAATTTTCCCTGTGGAAGAAATTCATGTCCAAACTATAATCATATTTTCAAAATATTCCCTTTTCTGTCACATACCCCTAATTCAAGACATCAATAAAAAGGCTGGAAGATAAAAATGTTAGTGTATTATCAGAGATTTCTTATAGTAATGACATTTATTGATTATATATATGAATTTCTATAATTGTGGAATTGTGTAATGAATTGTTTCTTCTTCTATTTGTTAGACTGTTCAATAAGACCAGTTTAACAAACACATTGCTTAATAGATGCAATTTTTAAAATTAATTTTATTGGTACATTTTAGGTATACAATATAATGCCATTCATCATTGGAAATTTTCACCTTTACATAATCTCTCTTGATTCTTATTTTTTCCCACATTCCCCCCTTCAACCTCTCCATCCCTCCCTATTTCAAAGACTTTGTTTCCATTTTTTCATTTTCTCATGTTAATTCCATTCCCTTCTTTCCTTTGCCCAACCCCTCTTACTTCCCCTTCCCCTTTGCACCTTTTCTTCCTAATTCACATTATTTATTATACCTTTTAATCCTTATTTACACTTTCAGTTTCTCACACTAGAGAAACCACTCAGTATTTACACGTGTGTCCTATTTATTTCACTGAAGAGTATCACATCAATGTGCATTCATTTAGCTATAAATGTCTCTAGTTTCTCATTTTTTATGGCTGAGTAGTATTCCATTTTATTAAAAAAAACCCACATCTTCTTTATCCAGTCTCCAGTTGATGGGCGCTTGGGCTGCTTCCAAGCTTTAGCTATTACAAACTGTGCCGCTATGAACATGGGTGCACATATATCACTGTGGTATGATTCTTTTAATTCTTTGGGGAAGATACCCATCAGGGGAGTAACTGGGTCAAATGGAACCTCTAGTCCTAGTTCTTTGAGGTATCTCCATACAGATTTCCACAGACAATAAGCCTTTAAAACTATTTACCATTATTCTTAAAATGAAAGATACTAGACATGTGAACAGCAACTACTGCAGGGGAAACAGCACTTTACTTACATGAGTCATCCTCCTGTAAGCAAATTTCCAAAGATTAATCTTACAGGAGGTAACTGAGCAAAAACACATATTTAGCACAGAACCCAAGCTCACATCTTTCTACATAAAAATAAAATTTTATATCATCAAAATACATAATCGCATAAGCAACATGGTGTATAATTTACACCAAGATGTAAGGAATTCTAGGTACCTAGATACCAGTTAGAGACTTCACCTAATAAATTGAATTTCCACTCCTTTATTGTCTTAATGCAAAGGAGAGTTAAAACAGCTGTCTTGAATCATAAGGTTAGAAGCTTATTTGCGTGCTCTTCTTTCTTTGGGTGTTCATTTTAAACCTCATTACTCCCACATCTATGATGTTACTCAGAGCCCTGCCCAAACACCCTTGACTTCTGATGCTCTCTTTCTGCCTGTCCTTACCAAAATGGATTCCCTTTGACCTTTCATCAAAACAAAGTAAAAGAAAACAGCATGCTCTGGAAGGATTTTTATCATAAAACAAAATAAATTTGGCAGCAGGTTTGTTCCTCCATTGAGGCTAAAGCTGTCTTGACACCTAAAGTACAGGTCCCAATATTTTTGGCACCAGGGATCAATTTCATAAAAAACAATTTTTCCACAGACAAGAAAGAAGAAGACGAATGATTCAAGTGCATTACATTTATTCTGCATTCTATTTCTATTTTTGCAACATTATAATATAGGAGTCTTTGCTAATGTTAATGTGTATTTGCAGCCACTCCTGAATGCTAGTATCACAACCTCAGCTCCACCTCAGATCCTCAGACACTAAATTCTTATAAGGATTATGCAACCTAGATCCTTGATATGCATAGCTTACCATAGGGTTCAAAACCTTATGAGCACCTGTGTGGCTTCTAATCTGACAGGAGACAGAGCTCAGGCAGTAGTGCAAATAATGGGGAAGGGCTATAAATACAGATGAAGCTTTGCTTGCTTTGCCTGTTGATGACCCCTGATCTAAGGTACTGAGCCACCCTTTATCCCTCTCCTCCATAATTCTCTCACTGTATTACCTTTTAAGATATTTTTAGCATTGAAAAGTTTTCTAGACTTTAGCACTTACAAGTTATCTTTACTACAGACATTTCTCAAAGGATATGTCTTTATAATTTTATGTTGTGTAGGTGGCACATGTGAGACTGACTGAGGGAGTATTTTAGGCCTAAAACAACAGTCCTCACCTATTGCCCTTTAAAGTGCTAAGTGTAACAACAAACATATGTTTTACTCAATCCATAAATAATAGTATTTTCTCAGTGATTGAAGCAATTATTCTACATGAGTGTCACTTAGTAGTTCTAAGAATGTTTTAATTTGTTTCTTCTCATCTGGTGTACTGGAGCAAATTGTTTAGCTATGATACTTTACAACCTGACATGTATTACTTTGTATCTCCAATTAAATTTCAATTAAGGAACCTTATAATTATCTTATATCAACCAGCCAAGAACAGAAATACCTCATATTGAATCATACTTAGACTAATAATGAGACCCTCAAGGTTTGGCACTTACGTTTATCTCAGATAGTCTTCCAGAAATTGTGATGATTATCCACATTCTCCAAACATCTTGAGTCTGCAAGATTTGGCTGGTAATCATGTGGGAACAAGGTTTTTGCAAGAGCTACAGCATCTGCTTCAAGTCCTGGCTTAAAATCAGACTACAAAGGCAGAGGAATATGAGTGAGAATTTTTAAATAAATATTTCCAAGAACCAAAATGAGTGAAGGTTCATGGGAAGGAAAGACTCATTTTCTTTAAGACCAGTTAAACATAATGTATACCTATTGCCACATTCATGTTTGATCTGTTATTGTAGATCTCTCACCTTTCAAGTGAGAATAACCATTCAAAAAACCTTCTGTGAGACAGTTTATGTTCTTGGATCCTTTCCCTGTTTTAACACACAAGAGTGAGAATACCAAAACAAGCTGTGTTTTTATTTGAATTGTTCTAATATATAAGCACCATAGGTAAATACTGAAGTATTTACTTAAGCAAGTAGGGTATTAAGTAGGATAAGGAAAAAGTGAGTCAAAGAAAAGTAGGAGTGGTTACTGATAATGAGCATAATTATTAAATATAGCTCATGACTGGAAATATAGATTTAGTCAACTAGTCTAACAATCTAGTTCATTTTATAAAAATCTAAACCCTAGTAAAATGTGTTAAAACCTTTCCCTTCAAAAGGATGTGCATATGAAAAAAAATTTAAAGTTTTAACAGAATAAGAAATTGCTGTACATAAGTTCTAAAGTAATAATATTCACGTTTAAGCCAAATTTACTTCAAATCTAAATAAAATTATGAAATTATATTAATTTTAGCCCTAGACACTATTATTTAAATGATCTTATGTTTCAGTTCTACCTGTACTTGTCTTATTGGAGCTTGTGCTTTCTCCAGGACAGCGGCAAACATACAAAGTTGGACATAAAATAAAGCCTGATTTTTTAAATTACATTATAAATCTACTGGGAATACTTTTGGAGTGATTTCAGGTCTTTGAGAAAAAAAATCTTCCTAACTCTAAGTTTTCTTTTCTATATTTACAACATTTTCCCAAGGTTTTAGATGCTGTGATTTCATGCTCATGCTGGTCAGAACTTAGCCTTCCCCTTGGCAAAAAACTTGTTATTATGGACTGTGAAAAACAGGGATTTCACAGATTCAGGTGCAAAAAATTTGGATTGTAAAATTATAATTTGAAATTTAATATTCTAAGTACAAAAGAGATTAATTTTAATAAAACACATCATTTCATTTAATCTCACAATATCAGTGTTATTCCATTTTACAGAAGAGGAAAACTGAGACTCAGAAAAATTAAGTAACTTTTCTTCTGTTGTCTTCTGGAAAATTATACAATCTGAGTTCAAATCTAAGTTCGCAACCCTCCTAGTCATGTTGTTCCATCATTCCACTTTAAGATCCCTTGGAAGACCTGGTTTCTGCAGATGCCTCACAATCGGTCTTCCCCTTCCTTCCTTTTTTCTTTTCTTTTCTTTTTTTTCTTTGCTTTTCTTTGCTTTTCTAACTGTGGATTGAACCTAGGGTCTCACGCATGCTAAGCATACATTACCAGAGAGCTGCACTCCAGTCTCCCAATTTCTTAATACAGGTAATTCACATGAAGCGAAGCAGCCAACCTCATCATCAAATGACTTAGAATTACCTTTGTCATTTCTGTGGAGTCTAACAAACTGAGAATCAAACTAACTGAGTATATACAGCTGCATGTACTCAGATTTGTTATACTTTTTATGAAGAAAACAAACCACACTGGAGTCCAACAGCCTTAAAGTAGCCTGTAGCTAGGAAAGAACATTAGTGGTGACACTATTATGACCAGGCCATGGCAGTCTTCATGCAGGGACACGAACACTTACAATTTTCTCCTTAACAGATGCTTTATCCAGCATCCACAAAGGCTTTCCACAGTTCTTGACAGTCACACACTGCTACTATCAGATTCCTTCTCAACTTTTCACTTTCACAGGCAGAGGCTCCAAAGATAAATTATAGGCAAGCTTAAAAGATCAGAAAAACTTTCCTGTTGTGTGAATGGCTGATTGAGTTTGATTTGTGTCTGGTGCAGTTGTTTTGCCTTTTTCTGGGCTTCCTTCTCCACTTCTGAAACATAAAACTGCAAAAAGCATCTCATCCTCTTCATGTCCCTGGGGACTGTCCTCATTAGGTTTTCATCCTAAGCCAGGCTTTAGGAGTGAAAGGCCCTGTGGAAATGTGACAATTCTATTCCAGTTGGTCAGGAGCCTGCATCTTGGCTGGAGAGACAAAAACCATTTTAAATGAGTCTCAATTTGCCAGTTTGTGCAGTTTTTATAAAAGAGCAGAAGGCATGTTTGTGTGTTACTGTTCACATTCTTCCTTTTCTTTTGGGCTTCTTATTTTACTTTTAGTGAGTCATTAGCATCGGAAGATGAGAAACAAATTCTGCTCCATCTCCTACATTGAACCAAAGGCCCTCTGAGCCCCGCCCTGAATGGGAAGAGCTTCTAACAGATGGGAAGACAAAATCACTTGCTGCTGGAATGACAAGGGCTGGTTTTGCATCACACTACTATATTGGCTGCAAGGATCTGAGGTTTTCATTCAGCATTTCTTCTCATTCCAGGGCAGCCTTCACCTCCCTTGTGTCTGAGGCACCACTAAGAGAGGTGCTCTCATCTGTCCACATATCGTGGAGATGGTAGTTTGTCTCAGAATTCCTTATGGGCAAAGAGGATTGCAGCAGTCTCCCTGCTAATGAGTACAGATCCTTTCAGTGAAATTCATATTTAAAAGAAAACAATGGAAAATGTGGTGCTAACACGCTGCAGTGTTTATACAAATACTCTGACTTACTGTTACTTGGGACTCATAGAACTGAGCAGTTCATTTGTTATTTCATCAGGGTTCAAAATAGGAATAAATATTCAAAGAGCCAAGGGCATTCCTTCTTCATCTGTTTCTATTACTTAGATTTTTATTTTTTTCTTTACTCTCATATGTGAATTGTTTAGATGACAGCATTTCCAACAAAATCCAGACTCCTATAAATACATCCTTTCTTCATTGTTTTATTAGTTGTGATACATATGCTATTATAAACTCAATTTAGAACTGGATTTGTATTTATTTTACTGTCCCTCATTTATAGTAGATATAGTCCTTAAAGAAATACAGAGCAGAGCATGGTGCCACATGCCTGTAACCCCAACACTGAGGGAGGCTGAAGCAGGAAGATTGAAAATTTTAATCCTGCCTAGGCAATTTAGTGAGAACCTGCCTCAAAATAAAAAATAATAAGGGCACTCTTGGGTTGGATCCCTGAGAGAGAGAGAAGGGAGGGGAGACAGGACTCTGATTACACAACTCACTTGGTGAAAAAAAAAATTTGAAAAATATACACGCCAGTCAACAGATATTTAATAAGCATCTACTGAGTGTAGACACTGTTCAGGAGTACAGGAATGAGCAGCATAAATACCAGTCTTTGCCTGTGAGACTGACGTTTTAGTTGCAGGGATGAGGGGTATGGTGTGGTATATGTCACACCTAACACATCTCTGTCACTGCTGTTTGCTCACATTTTATGTTTGTATCTTTAACTCCTCTAATCATTACACACATGTGCACACCCTTCAGCTTATACCATTGTCATTCACATTTCACAAGTAAGAGAACCAAGAAACAATAAAAGTAAATAAGTTGCCCAATATGACCCAGTTAGTTGTCCAGGATCCGAGCCCCAGCAGGTTAGCCCTAGAGTCTGTGCTTTTTCACTAACTAAAACTGCTATTCCTCTATTAACTATTGCATTGGCAGTTTTAGAATAAACTTTGTACTTATCTCTGTTATCAGCATTTGTAGAAAATTTCACATTCCTTATTGTTTCCTAGTTTATTCAGAAAATTCCACGGGTGTTCACTGAGAAAGGTCACCAATTTCACAGGGAATCTTATGAGCCAGACCACTCTCATAGAAAAGAGACTCATTGTGGTACAAGGACTGTGCCTCTCCCACTGATCTTGTTTCCCAATGTTGTTCCAGTCAGTCTCCAGGGACCACAAGGCAAGGGCTACTTCACATTCTGTGGGCTTAGGGCACAAACACGGATGTGTCTACAAAGGACTGGCTGTCAGCTGGGGAGAGGCCAGCTGTGTCCTGATAAGTTAATACGAGACTGATCTGGGATCCAGCTACTTCAATTCTTGCACAGTTAGCCTCACTCTCTCAGCCTGCGAAGGAAGGGAAAGCGTGACTTCCAGAATTAATCCCAGAGTTCAAAATGAAGCCATTTCTTCCAAGAGATGTTTTCCACCTTCTCTGCTTTCCCAAACTCAAATTCCATACCCAGTCTCTCTCTAAAGCCTGAGGTGCCAGCTACAAATGACTATTTCCTTGCTCTCTTTTAATAGAACTCAAGGTTCTCTGTTTCTTTCTTCCAGCTAAATATATATATTACATATATGCATATATACATATAATATATATACACTTTTTGTTTTCTAGTCTCAGCCTTTTTTATCTTTTTCTCACATTTGTATTCACTCTATACATACGACTATTATACTACTCTTTCCCTCTCTCAGAGATGATATTATGACCACCCATATTCATTTATAATGAAAACACAATCAAGTTTACATTGTGTATACTTTCCATAGTTAAAAACAGAGAGAGAGAAAGAATTTCTATTCATATATCATTAAGATAGGGGAGGTGGAGTGATTCCTTATCCAGCAATTTTAAATGAGTTCATTATTTTAAATTACTTAAAATATGTTCTGAGAAGCTGCCATTTTCAAACTCTTCATTTTCCTGGCTTAACAGAGAAATAAAGTGCTACTAAAATGCACAATTGCACTCTTAGAAGAGTGGATTCTGTTAGGGAAGAAATCTTGGGGTAACCCTTTTGTTTAACCCAACATCTAAATGGCTTTTGTATATGTACAAATTGGCTTAGAACTGAGCTTGAGGGACAGAGAAAAGCAACTGTTGCATGGAGTAATCTGAGAAACATGGAATTCCTGCAGGATATCTGAGAGGAAGTGAATGGAGAACAAAAATGAGAGGGAGTGTGAGCAGCCAGCAAGATGAGGGTGCTCAAAACATATCAGAAGCCATTCAAGATTCCCAGAAGCAAGATGGCCAACTGGGTTGGGTGAGGGTATGAGCTTTGAAAATAAGGATATCTGCTTTTCAATTTAAAATTTTTATTGTTCTTTGTCTCTCTAAATTATTGGTAAAACTTCTTAGTACAAAAAAGCCTTATGTGAGTGAAGTTCTGTGGAAATTAGAAAAAGAAGCTGAAACAGTCCAGAAAATACAGAACACAGTCCAGGGAGGATACTGCATATTAATTCCTCCATATTAACAGGAGATACATTCCAAGAATCCTTAGATGCCTAAAACTATGGACTAAACAGGATCCTAGGTACACTATTTTTCCTATATGCACATACCTTTGATAACATTTAATTTGTAAATTAATAAGTATTGACAATAATAACTAACAGCTTCTCCAGTATTTTATTTTTATTAAACTTATTCCTGAATATATGTAACTATTCCTTGCTTGCAGAACATTGTTTGGTGTCATTTACTTCAGAGAATTCCTTACTAAATATTAAAACAGAAATGCTGAACTGGCTGGAAGAGAGGTTAGGTAGAACTCCTGAAGACATTGGTGTAGGAAAAGACTTTATGAACAAAACCTCAGTTGCCCATGAACTAGCACAAACAATCAACAAGTGGGATCTCTTCTTATTAAAAAGCTTCTGCACAGAAAGAGAAACCACCAGCAGTGTGAAGAGACAACCCACAATGTGGGAAAAAATCTTCACCTGCTCTTCCTCAGACAAAGGTCTACTATCTCGAATCTATAAAGAACTTAAAAAATCAGACCTCCCAAATTTAAAGACCTAGTCCAAAAATGGGCATCTGAAATGAACAGACATTTCTCAGACAAAGACATAGAAATAGCAAATAAACATATGAAGAAATGTTCAACATCACTGGTCATTCAAGAGATGCAAATGAAAACAACACAGAGATCCCACCTCACCCCAGAAAGAATGGCTGCTATCATGAAATTAACCAATAACAAATGCTGGCGGGGCTGTGGAGAAAGAGGAACCCTGCTCCACTGCTGGTGGGAGTGTGGACTGGTACAACCACTGTGGAAAACAGTATAGAGATACTCAGAGAACTAGGACTGGGAGTCCCATTTGACCTAGCTATTCCCCTGCTGGGTATCTTCCCCAAAGAATTAAAAGAATCATACCACAGTGATATATGTGGACCCGTGTTTATAGCAGCACAGTTTGTAATAGCTAAAACTTGGAAACAGCCCAGTTGCCCATCAGCTGGAGACTGAATAAAGAAAATGTGTGATTTTTTAATAAAATGGAATACTACTCAGCCATAAAGAATGAGAAATTAGAGATATTTATAGTTAAATGGATCCACATTGAGGCAATAATCTTCAGTGAAATAAATAGGACAAAAGTGTAAATACTGAATAGTTTCTCTGGTGTGAGAAACTAAAAGTGTAAATAAGGATCAAAGGCATAATAGATAATTCAAAATAGGAAGAAAAGGTCCAACAGGGAAGGGGAAATGGGAGGAGTTGGGGAAAGGAAAGAAGGGAATGGAATTAATATGAGAAAATGAAAAAACAAAATCTTTGTAAATAGGGGGGATGCAGGAGTTGAAGGGAGGGCAGGGGAATGGGGAAAAATTAAGAACCAAGAAAGATTATGTAAAGGTGCAAATTTCCAATGATAAATGTCATTATATTGTATACCTAAAATGTATCAATAAAATGAATTCAAATATCAAAAAAAAAAGTGTCCTCATATAGCCAGGACACTTCTGGTGCAACTCATTGGTGTCAATCAGACCATGATTCATATCTCCCACCCACAAATTTGTTCATATCTCCCATCCACAAATTTGATGCCTTTTCCATTTAGCTACACACTTAGCATGTACTGTAGCCCTAACTTTTGTAGTCTGAAGTGCAATAACAAAACTAGTATGGTTTTTTGACTTCTTTACAATTTCACCAGGATTTATTCTTGCCATAGATTTTAGCAACCCCAGAATACATTGTTTTTTCTTTCCTTACTAAGTTGTGAACTTTTAGCTTCTAACTTAGAGGAAGCATTTTGTGCCTCCTTTTTGACATATCTGAATTGTCAACATAATTACTCTTGCATTTTGAGGTCATTATTAAGTAAAATAAGGATACTTAAACACAGCACTGTGATACTATAACAGTTGATCTGATATCTGAGGTAACTGAGTGGGTAGCATATACAGCATGGATACTCTGGGATGTAAGGATGATTCATATCACAAGCAGGATGAAGTGAAACTTGTGAGATTTCATCACATTATTCAGAATGATGTGTTTAAAACTTATGGATTGTCTACTTCTGGAACTTTCTATTTAATATTTTCAGACTTTAGTGGTCCAGAGGTAAATGAAATCACAGAAATCAAAGTCAAAGATAAAGAAGAGTACTGTATGTGTTACTGACCTTTGTTTTCTGCTAGCACACTCTAAATAACATCTCTATCACTACGCATGTGCCAGGATAAAAGGGCCCACAAAGGATGCCAGGCAGTTATGTTCAGCTGCATATATGTGATTTTACTAAATCAGTTAAAGGTACTTCCAAAAATCAAATTTTGGATAAAAGGCAATTACCACAATTTGAATTTAAAGAAACAGGATCTTAGATTCAGAAGTTACCAAGAAAATAAAGTCCCTGGAAATTCACAGACATCTCCCAAGGTCAGTACATTTTCTACAGCTCCTGGAATGGGAGGAGATTGTCCAGCATAATCTTTTTTTAGGGCAGAACTGTTAGCTCAATATCCCTCCTTAAAAGAGCCATCAATTATCAGTGTCTTGTTTAACCTGTGATCCTAAAACAAAGCATAAAATTTTACATGGCACACTTCCAGCACAGAGAAGAGCATGGGAGCTCTCATTTCCTGAAATTTATTTTACTTCTACCAGTGCTATAAAACAAACCCAATTTGCATTATGTATTTCAGTCCATCGCATGCTTATCTCATAGCTACAGATTTTTTTTCACATGAACAATCTATATTCCCTCTCTCCTCACTCCTCAAAGCTGCATTTCATGTTTTTTATATAATCTAAACTTATAACTTTATATTTTGCCCTATTAAATTTCATCTTTGGGGTTTTCTTAGCCAGCATTCCAACCTGTTGAAATATTTTGGAGTTCTGATTCCGTCATTCCTTCTGTCAGCTTCAGATTTTATCCATATGCCTTTGCCCTACCAGAGGTTAAAGGTGTTGTAGAAAAAGTAAAGAAATACAAATCTCAAGCCCTAGATTGTCCACCCATATTTACCACTAAGTGTGTGTCTGGCAAGCACTGGACCAGAGTTATTTAACTTTTCAGAACCTCAATTTTCCCATTTATCAAATAAAATAACCAATCTCCGGCAAACCAGCCTAAGATTATGATTCAAATCATGTGATATAATTGTGCGTGTGTGTGTGTGTGTGTGTGTGTGTGTGTGTGTGTGTAGTATTTGAATCTGGCTTTTTAAAGTAAAATAATTGTCATGCAAATATATGCATTAACACACCTATCATCCCTGCATTCCCTGAGAACAAGATAACACATGAGTGTGGAGCTCTCAGGAGTTGCCGTAAAAATCTTCCAGGTGAGCTTCTGATGCACACAATTATACACCATTTGTTTCTTGAACACCTAATATAAATCAGACCAAACTGCTCCTATTGTTTGACATACAAAGATTAATGGGACACAGGATCTTATCTAAAACTGTTAATAAATTCTAAATGATGATAAGGGAGAGAAGAGACCAACCAGCAAAGGCTAATACTTACTGTTATTGCTCTGACTTAAAAATAGAAGGGATAGTGTCTCTGCTCTTCTCAGATGAAAAGGGGGGCGGGGAAGGATCATTTCTTTTTTTATTATTATTAAGTTTATGGGTACACTTTAGATTTACAGTACAGTTACATTCATCATCGGGATCTTGTACATACATGATGTATCTTCATTCTTATTTTTTCCCCATTACCCTGCCCTCCCTTCAACCCCTCCACCCCTCCCTATTTAAAAACACTTTGTTTCCATTTTTTCTTTTTCTCATATTTTTTTCTTTTCCCTTCTTTGGAAAGGATCATTTCTTTCTAACTCAAGGGGAAAAAACCCAAGAAGTAATAGTCTGCAGTTTATTTTAGAATGCTGATGAGAGATGAAAAACCAGAGGACTCCATCAAATGATTATTGAATTTTAACAAAGGTAAAAATTAGGCACCTATGGGCACTCAGTCAAGAAAATAATGAGAGAATTTAAAAACCAAATCTTCAACCTCAGAACACCAAAGATTAGCATATATTTTATTTTATGGTAACATTTGTCAAAAGGCATGAAATTTTGTCCCTAATGAAGAAGCTAGTGATGATAACATTTCATTTATATTGAATTATATAGCTTCCAAATACCTCCACACATGATAATCATTTATTCCTGCCAATCCACTTATGTAATCTTTTTTTTTTTTAAACCACTCATTTTATTTTTATTTTATTTTATTTTTTTTTGGTACCGGGGATCGAACTCGGGTCCTTAGCTTGCAAGGCAGGTGGTGGAACCACTGAGCTAAATACCCGGCTGTAATCATTTTATATATGAAGAAAATGAATCTGAGTGGCTGAATCATTTCTCCACCAGCCACAGTAAATACAAAGCATCGGGAATTAAAACCCGGTTTCAATCTTCTCAATGCACAGGGTATTACCACTGCATCGGCAAATATTTAAGATAAATGTGAGCCTGGGACTGGAGCAGGATTAGAAAGGAACAGCCAAAAAAATGGTAGAGAGGAGGCGCTCAAGATAACCCTAACTTCAAAGAGATGAATTTACTCTGGCTGAGTCAGTATAAAACTATATCAAAAACTACATCTAAATAGAAAATAAAACAAAAGAAAATATTCAGTTCTTCAGTAGCACCACCCAGTGCAGAGAATGACCATGTCTGAGTTACGGAGCTCCTCCAAGCTTACAGATATTTTAGTTATTCTTATTCTGTGTTCCTCTGGGATAGAATGGGATAAAACCTTGCAAGACTCACTGACAAAGCCAAATGTGGGAAGAAAGCAAAACTGGCATTTTTGGCAAAATGACAAAACATAGTAAGTCTCTAGAAGTAACCTGAACTTCAAGTTAGAGATATTTATGGGCTCCTAAGAGTCTTGGAAGGGTCTGTTGGTGTCAAATGCCCACCTGACCTTCTCTGTTTACAATTCCTCACTCATTACGCAGGTGTGCACTTTTGGAAATCCACTAATCAATCTGGACACTCAGAATCAAAGTTTTTGCAACACAAGCCAATTATGCTCACTTGTAGGAGGAATTCAGTGTTTAGTTTTGTCTCCTTAAAGCACACATCACGGATTCTTCAACTTTAAATTCAGTTTCGCTGTTCAGTTTGTATATTTTGTCTCAAATCCATATTCTTTTACTAAACTAATGTTTTACCTACACCATTGTTATGTTGTGGGAAAATGCTTTCTGACTATTTTGTTACTAGTGCTAATTTGCATATTTTGGTTAATGGAAAATTTGCCAACACAGTTAGTTAGCATCTATAAAGTTCTCAATTGCTTCAGAAAGTTTCACATGACATAAACTCAGTAACAAGATTTAGGTATCTATGTGTTATAATTTGTGCCCTTATAATATATTATTAATTTCTGTACCCCTTATAGATCTATAATATGCACTGTTTTCCAAAATGCTATTCAAATGTATCCTTACACCACCTGTATAGAGGAAAGTTCAAACTATATTTTTGTTGAAATTGAATAGATTTTTAAAATTTTCTTTTGTAGTTTAATGGATAAAAACTAAATTGAGTTTTGTTTGCATATTTGGAATATTAATTACAAAACTTTAAATGTTTTTATTTTCTCTTTTGTAAATTGTTTGTTCAGGTCTTTTGCCTATTATTTAAATAATTTAAAGAAAATCAAGGGTAAAATGAGAAGCTGCAACTGTACCTGCATAGGAACTGAAATGTGATGATACATAAGAATTCCATTCATAAAAATTTCTCAAGTATACTTCACAGCTACAAACTTAGGAGTGAGAATTTTTTTGTGTACCAGTGGTAGAATTCCTCAGTATTTGTGCAGTAGTTATTAAAGGAAAGAAAATATTTCAAAAATAACTATGACAAATTTATTATCTACTCTTCATGAAGGAGTTATGTAGACAAAAACAAAATTGCAATACATTTCTTACAACTTTTGAAGGCCTTTGATAATAATGCTAGGAAGCTATTAATCAAATTTTTATAACTCACTTAAAACAATCAAACAGGCAATGGGAAATGTGGATTTATTGTAGCCTGTCCATGCATAATGAACTGGCTTAGAGGTATAAAACCAAGGGCAAAACTACACTAAACAGGAGTGTTCCTGTGATTTGTGCTTAAAAAAAAAAAAAAAAGCATTTGATTTTTAATGTTGTAGTATGATTGAGAATAGAAAATATGGAACAACATTTCCAATTCTCAGATAACACCCAGGTTTTCCAAGTTATGAAATGACCAAGTTGGAAAAGAAGACAGAAGACACTACCGTAAGTTTTCTTTTTAAGAAGGGCAGTAGATGGGAGGTTTGGTTTGTTTGGATCTTTAGAGTTGGCAGGAAAGAGACAACAGAATGCAACTGTGAACAAGTATGGGGTGATATGTTTAAGGAAGCCCAGAACTCTAGGAAGATAAAGGAGCTTTTTTGTACCACACATTAGGTACATCCATTCTGATTTTGGGGAGGAGGGGTGGGTACTGGGGATCGAACTCAGGACCTTGCGCTTCCAAGGCAGGCAGAGAAACCACTGAACTAAATCCCCAGCCCAGGTACATGCATTCTGAATCTCAACTAGCCAGGAAAATCAAGGCAGTTTACTTATCCTTTTTGGAAACACAATGGTCAAGATCATCCTACCCAGTACAAAATCACAGCACAACTATAGTTATGGAAATCTTAGAGGATATTTTAAAAGCTAACAATCACTACATATTTAGTTATTGTGCTAAAATCTCACATGGCGGGTAAAATTATTAAAGCTACTCAACAATCTTGAAGGTAAATCACTAGTATCATTGCTCCACTGAAAAGATGTAAAATCTGAGTCTCAGACACATTACATAAATCATCTAAGGTCATCCAGTCAGTAACTGAAGAATTTGGATTCAAAACTTCTAATTATTTTTTTTATTCTTAAGTTCTTTTATTGGTACATTTTAGGTATACAGTACATTTACATTTATCATTGGGTGCTTGTACCTGTACATGATGTATCTTGGTTCTTATTTTTTCCCCA
>NW_004624769.1:198635-209299 GCF_000247695.1 Heterocephalus glaber
AATTTCAATCAGCATTGCATTAAATCTATATAGTAGTTTTGGAAGTATGGCCATTTTCACTATATTGGTTCTTCCTACCCAGGAGCAAGGAATGTCTTTCCACTTTCTTATATCCTCTTTGATCTCTTTTTTTCAGAGTGCTGTAGTTTTCAGTGTAGAGGACTTTTGCTTCCTTTGTTAAATTGATTCCTAGATATTTCATTTTTTTGAATGTTATTGTAAAAGGAATTGTTTCTCTAATCTCTCTCTCAGTGAGTATGTTATTTGTGTATAAGAAGGCTATTGTTTTTTGAGTGTTGACCTTGTATCCAGCAACTCTACTGAATCTCTTAATTAAGTCTAGAAGTATTTTGGTGGAGTTTTGGGGGTCTTCTATGTAAAGTATCATATCATCAGCAAATAATGACAGTTTAACTTCTTCCTTTCCTATTTTTATTTCTTTTATTTCTTTCTCTTTTCTAATTGCTGTAGCTAATGTTTCCAGAACTATATTGAACAGAAGTGGTGATAGTGGGCATCCTTGTCTTGTTTCTGATTTTAGCATGAAAAAATCTTCTAATAATTAAGAGCCAATCTTTTACTGCCCCTGTATGTGAGAGAATGGAACCATATCCACAAAAGGTCTTAGAGGGTGTGTGAGGAAGGGAGGTCAGTCTGGAAAGAGAAAACTTCATATTGGCTCTAATAAAAGTCTACACAAGGTAAAAATGGGTAAAGTTAAAACAAATACAATGTAAAAAAATCAAAGAGAGATGTATTTCACTTATGGGAGTCATTAGTACAAGTGATACCATTGGAAATACTAAAAATGTAAACTGCTTAGATAAATTAATAAGTAATATATTTGCAATCAGTAAATTAAGGAATCCCAAGTTACTTGGAAGAGTATATGCATGCATGAGCTGTCATAAAGAAAAATAAGTATATTTGTCTACAAAACAGCTTTCAGTGTTAATTATAAGATTAAATTTCTGAGCTGGGCATGGTGGCACACACCTGTGATCCCAGCACTCAGGAGGCTGAGACAGAAGAATTGCAGTGAGTACAAGATCAGCTGGGAATACATACTGAGTTCAAACCAATCTGAACTACATACATAGCAAGATCCTGTCTCAAAAAAAAAGTCAGGCTGGTTTAGTGGTGCAGGCCTTTAATCCCAGTACTCAGGAGGCTGAGGCAGGAGGACTGAAGAGAGTTCAAGGCCAGCCGGGGCTACATAGTGAGTTCAAAGCCAGCATGAACCACATAGTAAGACCCTGTCAGAAAGAAAGACAAGAAAGAAAGAAAGAAAGAAGGAAAGAAAGGGAAAGAAAGAAAGAAAAGAAAGAAAAATGAAGACTAAGTTTCAGCGTGGCAATTCTTAATTTGTGGTGTAAATGAAACCCTATTACCTGAGGGGTTTTTTTTTTTCTTTTCAGTTGGTCTGGCTTTATTTTTTGAGGTTGTTTTTGTTGTTGTTTTGTTTTGCTTTGTTTTTCTTATGTTTAACTTAGATTTCCATCTATGACAAGCTTCCGTCACATTTGGGAAAGTTGGATCTGCATTTTGCTTTTCCTGCCACATTTCTCCCTCTCCTCCTTCTCTTGCATTATCATTCGATGGACAGTACTCCACACTTAAAGGAACTTCATTCTTATTTGCTTTATTTGTCTTTCTGACAGTAATCCTGACTTCGGAAAATACCAGAATTTAATCCTTGAACTCCCACAGAATAAATCATCAGTTTTAAGGGTATCTCGAGATCACTGAGCATCAGTGACATTTAAAGGACAAAACTATCAAATGTTTGTATTATTTCTGCAGTACAGTTTCAATCAAGTAGAAAATAAATTACAAAGCTTAAAAGAAAATACATAAAAAAGAAACAATGCCTCTAGGTAGCATGATTTTGAGAGACTTTTCCATCTACGTTGCTGTATTTTTAAATTATATGAAACAAGATATACTTACCATGAGAAATAGTAAACAATAAAATATTTATTATTTTCGTTTATTTTACTGGAGTAAAGATTTCAATGAGGTACGAAAGAAAGGAAAACATATAGATCTACTATTTTAAGGATTTCCTGCAGTTTTGTTCTATTGGTTGTGTTTTGATTTGGGTTTTTTTCCCCCTCAGTGAATTGAATTTGTTAATATGTCCTAAATGCCCAAGATAAAAACTAAGTAGTTATAGATTGGTGTTGGTTAAGAACAAAGCATAGAGCACTGAACCACAGAAACCAATTCCATCTAAAGTTCTGAAAGGTCAAAGACTGAGAAAGAGCCAACCAGGCTCCAGCCTTTCCCTAATCAAAAAGAAAAAAGATGACTAAGTTTGCCTGGTGAGGAGGGGGTGGACATGGACTCCCTTTACTCTGACCTATGTGGTGTGGTAAGCCTTCTGTTTCCTGGCTGGCTGGGGAAACATGCTGCTCCCTGTATTCCCCCCAGAGCACCTTCGAGGCTACGTTCAGGTCTGAGTGTGTATCAGAAGGAAGGATCACAGATCAATCATTCCTTTCCATCTTTCTGTTATACAATTCAACCAAGGGTGAAGTCGTCCACCACGAAAGCAAGTAGACCAGCTGTTCCTTTTCTGGATAGGCTTGTCAAGTATAACAGATCCCCAAACAAACTGCAGTTCACTCCAAGGCAGTGGATTAAATCCTTTATTATCCAACTATGTATTCAGCATTATGGCCTATCTTGACACCTGATTAGTAAGTCGTTCCAAAGCTTAGATATGTATAGCATTGTCAACAGCTATGGATTCAGGAAGAAAGACACAATCAGTTCCAAGCTCAAATTCAAACTAAATGTATAATCTAACACACGTTTTTAGGCTTACTAAATGTCCATTTCCTCTTTTGTAAAATGCATATTATACTACCCAAAAAGATATTACTATGCATTAGAGATGAAATGTTTCATCTCTAAGCAGTTTTTAATATGTAGTACAGGCCTATTAATGGTAGTTCATATCATTAGAATCCCTTCAAATACAGGAGAGACATTGAAAACAAATCTAAAAAGGGTGATTTTTCCTTCTCTTCCCATATATTTTTCAATTTTTCAAAAATGGACTTCTGGGAAATGAGTAAATGAGTAAATCCCTGGTCAAGAGTAAGCACAGTGCAGCAGGATACTTTCAAGCTGCACAAATTAATTTCTTGGTAACCTGAATTTAAAAAGCCCAAAATACTCATTTCCTGCACAAGCATACAACCCTTGTCCTGTGTATTCTTAGGACATTTACATCTTGTCTGCAAGGAACATCATTGTGAATACCAGTCCTAACATTCTAGTTCAACCTAGCTTAACAACAACAACAACAACAACAACAACAACAAAGACTTGGAGAGAGAGGAAAGGTACAGAAATTTGTGTGGAGAAAAAGATGTGAGGAAGTTTCAGAGCTTCAGTGTACTGCTCTGCCCTTCCTGCCCCTGAGCTGCAGAGCGCTACATCCTCTCTTGTAACTAAGGCAAAAGAAGGGAACCACTTCTGCCTGACATTTGCAGTCTCGTTTTATTCCCTAGGCACCTGTCTTGTACAGATTAGGAAGAAGCAGAGCAGGTATCCCTGCGGTCATCCTCTGCTGGGAACCAGCAAAGTGCACTGGACTCTCATCTCCTATTTCCACTTGCTATTTGTTCAGTATATCTGCACTGTAGTATTTATTTATGCACCTGAGGATAGTCCAGTGGATCTGAATCCATTTTAAAACAAAGAAACCCTATTGTATTCCTTGTTTTAGTACTTCCTTATGTTAACACTAACATTGAAACCATAACCACTAAATCATATCCACTAATTCACTGTAGGTGTAATCAATATGTTGAACTAGCTTAGCTCAGGAAGAAAATAAATCATAGCCTATTCTTCTCATCCACTCTCCTTTTAAGTTTATTGAATTACACTGAAGTAATCGTTCCTCATCCCTGGGTGAAAACTTCATAGACAATATCCCCTCTTTGGTAAGAGGCTATATCCACTTTAAATCACAAGCAGTGTCATTTTATGTAATAAGGCCCAATCTCAAGTAGTTATCCAACTTCTGATCTTGAGGAAATGTGATGTTGCCTCCCCTTCCCCAATTAGGAATTGTTTTGGGCTGGGAGCCAACACTTCCTCCCTTTTTAACATATCCTCCTCACCTCTTCCTCCACCCACGACACTTCCTGCTGGCAAGGAAGTGAGATAGGGAGGAAAGGTAAGGGGATGAGATGGGATAGTCCTTACTTGCCTAGGTGCCTTCTCTCTCTGTGGACCTGGGGACAGCCAAAGCTAGCTCCTTTCCTCACCGTGTGCTTTCATGCACTCTATAGAACCTATCCGCTAGGCCCTTCTCCTTGAGTTCTCATGATTTGCCAAATTCATTTGCCTTCCCAAAAGCCATTCATGACTCTTTCCTCATCCCCAACTAATCAGTAATTCATCACCAAAACCTTTCTAATGTGGTATCTTCCACCCCTCCAGGCTGCCCTACTGGACCTACTGCACCTAGTTCCTCATAACCCACATTTATATGGCCCCAATTACTGACCGCACAATCTGGAAATGGTAGCCAGTCCTGAACTGTCAGTGCTTCCCTGACTGTTCCCCACCCAGGTACTCAGACCTTCTCTACCTGGGAAATCTCCAAGGCCAAGAGGGAGCTCAGTCCACAGTATCCTTTAGATTTCTCAGGCTCCAATCGGGCACCAATCCTCTGCATATAGTGAGTACAAGGCACACATTTCAAATCTTTCTTCCATCACTGGCTATGGTTTGGAAGCAGCACCTGTGCCTCACTCTTTCACAACGGGGGAGGACACATGCCTGATAACAGCTCTCTCCACATGAATCTCTTCACTAATTCTTCCTTTTTCTGCAAACTCTGACCAAGTTTTTAATCCTGATTGCCTGAGTGATCCAAGAGTCTTGGAACTGCTTCTTAATTATTTTCCTTGAAAATTCACATATGTGGATCTGTCTCGTACACATGGCTACCTATTAAATTCTATATTTGTGCTTCAGTAGAAGCATAGTCCAGAGGAGCTTCATTCTAACATCCTGTTACATAAGTGAAAATGGAATTTCTTTGGAATGGCATTTACTGTCATGCTGCCAGAAGTTCATCACAATCAGCATTACAAAGGAAATACCAAAGGAAGCAATAATGATCTGCCATTTATTGTAAAACATGACCTAGGTGTGTCTTTGTTCTGTGTTTATATAATGGCAAAGTTCACATGATAATGTAACTTTCCACATAGCAATTGAAATCACAGACTAAGAAGTTACTGCAGAGAAGACGTTACTGCAGAGAAGTTTCAGCCTAGAAGACTAGGCTGAAATGGATAAACTATTCATATGATTTGCTTTGCTTTAAAATAGTTCCTTATAGTCCTAGAAATCCCCCCTCCATTTGCCTCACCCTGAATCATAAATACCTTTAACAATAAAAGCAGAAATATTTTCCCTGGAAGAAGACAGTAAAGTGCAAAATGAACTCTGGACTTCTATTCATAACAAGTTTTCACATTATTTTTCCATTAAAAGATTAAGGAGGCCTTATTGCCAAGGTTCTTAGTTATTTCACACTGAGTCTTTAGCTTCTGAAAATGCAAATTAATTTAACAAGTTAGCCAGGCAATTCTGTATCAACACTGTAAGAAAATGGAAAAGTTCAGGGTAGTTTTGCTGAAAACAGGATCATTAAAAGTATAAAGCATGAAATATTGGCCAACTCTCCTGAGAAATGGTGCAAGAATTATTTGTTCTTAACCCGAACAAACCATGGCCACACCTTCACATTAGATTTTGATCAACAGAAAAAAATAATTGAATCAAAACTCAAACATAGCTGAAACATTTTAGGATAATATATTTACATGTGTTTCAAATGAAAAGACTTTATTGCAGTGATAATATTAGAGCCACTTGCAGAGATTGAGTCTCATTAAAAAGTGATGTATAAACCAGTACATTTTACATGGCATTTATTAAGAAATGATTGATTCCATGTAATATTGAAATGGCATCCTTTATATATTTCAACATGTATCTCATGGAATTTATTAGAAGGTATCCTCAGTATAAGATAAACTAAAAAGGGGTATGAAGGCCAATGCAGTAATTTCATGACAGACATAAACTGAGATAGGTTATAGAATGGTTTTTTTTGAAGATCAATAACTAGATATGTAGCTTGCTATAAAACAAAATAATTTAGGACCGGGAATTTAGCTTAGTGGCGCCGCGCCTATGTCACAAAAGCAAGGTCCTGAGTTCGATCCCTAGTACCAGAAAAAAAAAAAAAAATAGGTCTACTAATGAAGTACACAATCTCTTTAAAAAAAAAAAAAACTCTCATTCTATAAGTTCAAATACTTGCTTTCCACAATGATACCCATCACCCGACCCAGTCTTTTAAGAAAAGTCCTCATTCAATGACACTGCAGCTAGGAATGCAGCAGACACTGGAAATTACTAGACCTGAATTCAATGTTGATATTGCAATCTGAAACTACACAGCAGTTTCTAATATCAGGTTCATGCATAATTTGAAACAGACAGCTTTCTTTTGAAAATTTCTCTGAGAGGTTTTACTTTAACTGGAAGATGAAGAATGCAAATATCAGGAAAGTGATTACTCCTAGCAATACAAATGAATGAAAATTACTAAAATTATGCAAGTGACTCATAGCACCTTCCCCAAAAGTATCTGTTGCCATAGCAGCTGTTTTGGGATCAAGCTATCTGAATACAGAGAAGAGGCTCATTACCCCATTCAGACACGTACTCACCCATCTCCTCCACCAGACCTAGTAGGTGCTGGGTACTATATTAACCACTGACCAGAACCAGTGGAAAGCAGACACAATTCTGTCCTCATGGATCTTTAACCTTTAAATGCATTCTCAGATAAAATTGAATTGCCATTTGGATATCCACTCTGGAAATAGACAACGATTTTACTCTATTTTAAAATACACACACACACACACACACAAACACACACACACACACTACTTTAGCATAATTAGTCTGTTGTTCATGATTTATTTGCTTTGGAAAGCAGAGTTACCTGCACCAACAGAGGAAGCACTGTCAGTGGAAAAGTAGGAAAACACATCTGCAGTCAAGAGGGAAACATCTAAGTGCCTGTTATTATGCCCTGGAGCAGGGAAGAGGACAGTGAAACATGTGCAGGCCCTGCTGGCAGCCAAGGCCTATGGGATCCTGTGCACTCAAGGGCTCTCTTGACGCAGTCAGGGAAGACCCAATGAAGACCAAATCACCACCCAGATCCCTTTCCCAAGGTGCCTGGGAACAATGCTCAAAAGAGCGCTTAGAATAAAGAGACCATCCAGTAAGGGCAAATAAGCAAATGATCACTGTTCAGAAATCCCAAAGTTAGAAAAACAAAGTTCAAAACACATTCATCAGTTTCTCTCAATTTATGGAGAACTTTTGTTCATGTGTTCAACTTGTATTAGTCAAACTTTTCTTTATTTTTTCTGGCTCCATAAAAGGGATTTCCAAAGCTTGCATTTCTTTGAACTGGAGTAGATCCTGTCCATTGCTTATCAGATAAATTAGTCCGCTTGCAATAGGGTCAGTTTTGAGAATTCAGCATGCACACATTTAATTGTTTCAGGAGGAAAGTCAGAGGAA
Source organism: Heterocephalus glaber (assembly GCF_000247695.1). The sequence goes on from NW_004624769.1 coordinate 206,280, forward strand.
AGAATAAGAGCTATAACGGCTTCCTCCTTCCATTAATCAATGCACCTTTTTTTTACTAGTAATATTTACATTAAATATATTTACTTAGCACTTAAACTTTACAAAGGACATTGGCAGACATTGCCTAAACATTTATCCTCATAACAATTGGATCATTGTTTTAGAGGTAAAGAAACTGAAACCCAGAGAAGTTAAAGAATTGGGCTCAAAAGTCACATGGATAGTAAAGTAAACAAGAACTGCAAATCCAGTATTTCTACAGCCTCTTTTAAAAATGTTTTTAATTGTACATATTTGTGGGATACAATTTGTTCATTCATTGCATATATAGAGTGTGTAATGATCAAATCGGAGTAATTAGCACTTCCATCTCCTTAAATATTTAAAAGTTATATATTAGCACATAATAATTCTCCATATTTATAGGCTGCAGGGTGATATTTAAATATATGTATATGATACATCCTGATAAAATTAGGATCATTAATGTTTCCATTTCTTTTTCTTTACTTTGTGTTTGGAACCTCTAAGAATCTTTTTCATTCTACCAAATTACCTGTCAGTGCTAAAAGTTATGGGAAGGACATCCTTTCCACAGTCACTGAATATCTGTACAATTTATATTTCCAGCATTGTACTAGGTAATGTACCTATATTATTTCTAAGCCTCTCAATATTTAAAGTAGCAAACAAAGGCACAGAGGAGAGAAATGATGCCCAAGATTATTCATTCATTCATCATTAAAGGAGGCCTACGGATAAGTGTTCTAAGCACTGCAGATGTAACTATGAACAAGACAGATTGGGTTCCTATCTTCAAGTTTGTGTTCTTCCAATAGGAATAGGATATTAAATATATAAACAAATAAGTAAGTCATTGCAGTAATCACATTAGGCTTACAATTTGGGGGGATTCAGTTCAAGGTTATCTGGCTCCAAGGCATAAATAGCATAGTGGAAGGGCATGCCAGAAGACTCACCTCATGGCATCCACGAAACAGAGAGAAAAAGAAGGAGAGATTTGGGGACAAAAATGCACACTTCCAGGTCATACCCCAGTGGCTCGACTCCAAACACTCAAATAAGAACTTACCAATGGATGAATCCACCAATGAGTATACCAATCCCATGATCTAATCACCTACCAAACACATGAGACTTTTGGGGGACACTTTACATCCAAACCATAGAACAGTTGTAATTTCAAATGGTGTTAAGGAGTAAAAAAGATAAAGATGCAAACTAGAAAATAACCAGGAAGGCAAGATTGTTTTTAGAAACTGTGGTCAGGACAGGTTTCCCTGAGAAAGTCACTGTCCTAAAAGAGTTAAAGACATCATATTACAGTGATACACGCATACCTATATTTATAGAACCATGATTCATAATAGCTAAATCATGGAAACAGCCAATATGTCCAACAACAGATGAATGAATAAAGAAAATGTATTGTATACATGTAATAGAGTACTACTCTGACATAAAGAAGTACTGCATAGATGAGTCATTTGTAGAAAAATGTATACACCTTGAGACCACAGTTTTAAGTGAAATCAGTCAGACACATGAGCTTAAATGTTGCATGGTTTCTCTTGCATGAAAAACCCAAAATATAAATAAAGAGCAAAATAAAAGATAGATGATAGGAAATAATGAGATCTTTTTCAAATGGGAAGAGGACCAAGAGATGGGGGGAAGGAGAAGAGGATGAAAAAAGAATTGTGATGTATTATATATCAACTCCCCATGAAGAATGTAATCATTATATACTACAAACATGTACTAAGAAAAAATTAAATTTTTAAAAAATTAAATAAAGTAAAATGCATTTTTATAGGCAGACCTAGAAGAACTTTCTGTCAAATTTGTTGTGGGGTCTGACAACTAGAAGAATAAAAAATATTTAAGCTGGGTAAGATGGCATACACCTGTAATCTCAGTTTCTCAGGAGGCTGATACAGGAGGATTGCAAGTTTGCAGCCAGCTTGGGCAACTTAATGAGACTCTGTCTCAAAATATTTCTTTTTCAAAAATGACTAGAGACATAGCTCAGCGTAGAGTACTTGCCTAGCATGTGGAAGGCCTAGATTCAATCCCCAGTGCCAGAAAAAGAAAATGAAAAAAGATGTTTCAAGACCTGAACAATTGTGTGGGCAAGGGATCTATTAACTGAAATGTGCACAAGTAGATGAAAAGGAGTCACAGGAAAGCAATTGAGATTTGAAATGAAGACCTCTGTCTTAGACATGGTAAGTTGGAGATGCCTACTAGGTATCTGACTGTGACCTTAGACAGTGTACATTATATAGCTCAGTGGAAATAATGGAGGTAGAGTTAGAGGGATGGAGGTGGCATAGATAAGGCACCAAAAGCCAAAGATTTGAGCAAATCTGATGTGCTAGAAAATGAGACTAGAGCCTTGAGGTCCTCTGTCATATCAGAACATATAGATCATGACCAAAAACATCAGGCTATCAGCCAGACATCTTTTCATTAAAAAATCCCTCCATCAAGAACATGCCAAATCAGCCCTGCAGACAGGTAGGTCTGCCCACGCCCTACTGAGGTCCCCAGTCAAGCAGAACATGCCGAATCAGCCCGTGCTCCGGCAACAATCCACTGGACACCCCCCGCTCCTCTGTACAGCCACCTGGTTCCACACTACAAAGACACAGAGGACACCGGAACACCAGACCACGGAACTGAGTCCCACTGCCCCCGGCCCAAAGGTAGGGGCTTCTGAGCCATCGTCCCACTGCTCCTGGTCCAGAGGAAGGGGCTTCCCTGCCACCATCCCTAGTGCTCCTCCCAGCCCACAGGAAAGGGCTTTTGGGTCACCATCACTACCGCTGCTCCTGGCCCCTGTCCCACCTCACCCAGCTCAGAGGAGGTAATCCGTGAAGGCTCCAATAGCCCCCATCCTCAGTCAAAATGAGAAAATACATAAAGAAGTCTCAAAACCAGACTTCCAGATCACCTACAGCAACCCCAAAGGGAAATGAGATGGAACACTCTGATAC
>NW_004624769.1:214249-235282 GCF_000247695.1 Heterocephalus glaber
GAAAGGAAAAATGATGAGAAATGGAAAAAATGGAAATAAAGTCTTTGTAAATAGGGAAGGGTGGAGGGCGTGAAGGGAGGGCTAGGAACAGGGAAAAAATAAGAACCAAGATGCATTATGTAAAGGCACAATTCCCAATGAGAAATGTAATTGTGTTGTATAGCTACAATGTACCAATAAAAGAATTTAATAAAAAAAAAATCCCTCCATCTCCATGGTTAAAGTAAAATCTCAATACAACTGAGAGACCCCTGAAATGTTACATATAAAACTACTTGTCAATTTTCTTCCTCAACTTCTTATTACGTTACTAATTTTAATGTCTTTTAAATAAATGTGATTTTGTGTGATATTTTGGCAAGGACAAACTGCTCACCTTCAGTTAAATATATGTGAGAAAGTTGTAGTGACCATGCAGCTTAAATTTTTGCCCAATGAGACAAGAACAAGGTAGCTCTCCGCTGCAGACTTTATTCCCCAAGATCCTGATTTTTCAGTGTGTGTTGCACTGAAGCCCAAGAATTGTGAAGCAACTGTAAAAGTACTGTGAAAGAAAATCTGAGCCTCAATAGAATGGGAAGATGAAAGTTCCATTGTGTGCTTAGCTGTCCTTTACAATGACATTATCATCGTTCACACTATTCAAAGCGGCTCATGGGGAATTCACTCAACAGTTTCTGAGATACCCGAATTAGCATTTCCAGGTCTGGTGTTCAATGTTAATAAAGCCTGTGTTTCTCCCTAAGGTGAGGTGAGATAAGGCCATGCGGATTCCAGCATAGCCAGTGTCCCAAGGGAGGTGACCTATGCTCTCAGTTTACAATGAATTTTAACATTTAATCTCTTTATAATTTTTCTATAAAATATAACAGCTTGTTTTTTATTCATTTGTCCATTTACTTAGCAAGGACCTGAACAATTTCTATAACATACTTTATTAAGCGCAAGTAGAAATACAAATGAAATGAAATGCTTTTCCGAAGCTTATTAGAAAAACAATGAAAGGACCTAAAATTGCAGATGGGCTCTACAAGATTTTATCTATATATAGCTAAGGAGGAGAATATAAAATTCTGATTAAAATTCTTCACTGAGATTAATGACAGAAATCAATCAAAGAATTAAAAGTTTGAGACTGAACCTAAAGATAGATATAAATGAAAACACCAGCCTAGGTAATGATGCATACTGTCTGTTCAAAATTAATTTCTCCAGGATCCCAGGAGTATTTTGAAGTACTTATTAAACTTTGTTCTATATCTTTATGGTATTTTTAGAGAAAATTACTACAAATTAAGTCACAGATTGTTAGATTGATTAAAAACAGATCCACTCTCATTATCTTTGCTCCCGTAAACAAACCATATTTTCCTGCAGTCATTAATACATAACACTTGAGAAAACTCAGCTCCTTCACGTTTTTTTCTGACCAATGCCACCAACATGACTGTTGAAACTCATGTTCATTGCACAAGTAGTTCATTAAGTGTTTACTGTATGCCAGCTTGAAGCTGCAGGAGACTGCAGACGCAGCAGAGAACACTTAAAGACTGTCTTGTCCTCGCAGCACAAGCGGCTACATCTGGGAGAATGCTGCGGGGGCATAGAGTGAGGGGACATGCAAGCCCGAGTTGGTAAATCAAGAAAAGGAAAAAGAAAGCAAGATACTCCAGGCCAAGCAAATCGCATGTAGGAAACCTGGATGTGAGAAAAACAACCTCTCTGCATTCAGTAAAACCTGTCCAGCATAACTGAAACTGGATGAGCTCCAGAGACAGCTACAGGACAGGACTGAGGGGTCATGTGGCTGGTTCCAATGTCATCTGGAGGACACGGGAAAGCCACCAGGGCCACAAGCAGGAAAGCACATGTTCAGACTTCCACTCTGAGAAGACCATTCCTTGGAAGCAAGATTCTGATGTCTCACAACATTTCTAGTTTCTTAGCAAGTAACGTGCTTTACCTTGTTACTGCCTCCCAACTGTATGGAGGAAAAAATAAACAAGAAAGACTCATTAAAAAGTATCTGCTTTGAATTGAATGGAAAAGCTGTCATAATCGAAAAGCTGATTCCTTTTCATAATTTTTAATGCTCTGTGAAATTTTATATCCTTGAGAAAATTTTGTCTTCTAAATGTAGCCAAAGCTTGCCGATGTCTGTTATGGAATGAGTGTGTTTTGTGTTATAGAATGTTTTATTTTTCCTTCCTTAAAATACCCTTAGAACTCTTGACTTGTTCTGTGACCAAATTCTGAAGACAAAAGGAGTATTTTGATTGTAATAGTGTGAAACAGGTCAGAGATAATGTAAGAGAAAGGATATAGTCTCTTATGTTATCTAATCTCTCTGGCCATCAGCCAACAGAAAATTTTCTCTGGCAATGCTCAAGTATCAGTTACTAAAAGGTAATATTTATTTAAAGTCACTAAATTCAGTTCACAGTCTCTTCTAAATTTAGACCTTGCTTTTATTCTTTATAGAGTAAAATTTTTCCTATTTTTCATAGACTCTTATCTATAATCATTAATTCTAGGTATTTGTATTTGGGAAATTGTATTGATTAAAGTGTCCCTAAAAATATAAACATGTTCTATTTAATAAATATATTGCTTCTTTGCATATTTCTCCTTAAAGTGGTGTGAGACTTACCAATCTCATTCTTATCTTATAGTCTTAATCTTAACCAGACATTGCAATACAGTACTAACCAGAAGAAACTACAAATGACATAAACATTGAGATCATTTAGGTGTGTTTTTCATGGCCGCAACATAGAGTCTTCAGGTATTTTGGATTGGCCATGCTCAGCTGAAATGAACAAATGCACTGAATGAGATACACTACAAAGTTCCTTCAAAATCCACTGAGGAAGCATCTTGAAAAACAATTGGAAACACATTCTGCCACTCTTTTTTAGCTATGAGAATTTATTTCCTAACTTGACCAGTGAGTTGTCTTTGTGCCTCATCTTAGAAACAGCCAAGTTTTAGTAGCATGGGTTTGTGATGTCTACATTCAAAAAATTTTTTATTTTTTTATGTGAGAAACTTAACCTGTTGAGTTTTGCATTGAAGTTATCTACAATTACCTAGGAACTTTTCTTAGTTTTGAAAAATACTGGGGGCCAGGAATGTTGTACCGTAGTGCAGTGCCTGCCTGCAAAGCTCAAGGCCCTGAGTTTGATTCCTGATACCAAAAAAGGAAAATTTTTAAAAAGAAAAATACTCACCGGGCATGGCTGGCACATGTCTGTAATGCCAGCACTAGGGAGGCTGAGGCAGGAGGATTGCTGGGACTTTGAGGCCAGCCTGGGCTACATAGTGATTTCAAGGCCACCCTGGGCTACATAGTGAGACCTTGTCTCAAAAAAAAAACCCTCAAGATGGAAGTTGAAATTAAGAAAACTCATTATTCTAGTGTAGAGAAGAAAGCAATAACAGACCTTTATGCAATTTTATGATAAATTTTTCTTCTATATTGTAAGTATAGTGTCCTTTTAACAAACACATTTAAATGTGATTATTTTAGATATGCATTCTTGAAGGAGGAAAATTGAATTTTTAAAAATTAGCAGAGATCATCTCCTGGTTTACTTTTTGCCACAGCTGTTAAAACTCAAAAGAGTAGCAGAAAAATATCTGTAGCCCTTCTACAGATTGTCACAAAAGAAAAATATGCCTCGTACCTGCTTTGGTGAGCATTTTATCAGCAAGCACATTAGTTCAAACAATAACCACTCTTATCTGCAAAGGCCAGGTTCAGGCTTATTAGTGGAGTGAATTGGCAGCCTCCCCTCTCTACTTAGCAACTGGGCAAATATTGTTCCCTGCCCAGTGACCAATGAAAATCAAGATAGTGCTGTTGAATCTTTTCAGTACAAGTAGTGTTAGTGTGAACAACCCCTCTTTCACTGATTCTCCCCTTCTCATTTAATCTTTCCCATTTCAAGAATATGATCTCATCTCCATACTGTAAATACTTGGGGACTTTTATGAAGGGAAAATATTACAAAGAGCTGAAGTTCACTTCGGGAACAACTTAGGTAGGCACTTCAATTTAATTGCTCTCAACTTGTGTATCTTGTGGTACTTGAAAAGTACTGTAGTGTTTGTATATTCATTATGGATGTGTCTAAATGTCAGTGTGTTGATGAGTAATAATAAAGATTTTTGTTACTCTAGAAAAATCTAGAATGACTAAAATTTGGCAGGATACAGATTTCTCATCATGTAATGAAAATTAGCAAGACATAGATTTCTAATCATGTAATGAATGAACCGGGAGCCTGGTTCTGACACTCTGGCAGGCTGTGTTCTGGAACCCGTTAGTGAGGCAGGTATATGGTGGCTCAAAATCCAACTTGACCCCCACTGGTTTGTAGTTGAAACTTCGTATAAGTTGACCACAACCTTCATTAATTCTTTGGCCCCCTAGACTTTCTTACAGAAGAGAAATATTAATAAAAATTGTGAAATAAGAGTAAAGGCAGAAAAGAGTGCTTAGAAAGAAAAACAAAAACAGCCAGGAACTGGCATTTCTTTACCACTGTGAAGGAAACACTATGGGATTATTGACCATGTTTCCTGTGTCTTTCCTTCTATTTGTGCTTTTTGCCTTGCTTTATGACACTGGAGAGCATAGAAGGCTCTAAGACCTGTGTAAGTATACATTGCTATAATTCAACCAGGACCTGGGGTTTCAGATTACCTTCTCTGGAGAAAATAACCTCAGCTATTTACTAAATACAAAGTAAATAGCTTGCTTTAATGTAAAACTTTTGATGTGATATGTAGCAGACTCTACTAATACAGAATAAAACTTCAATAATTATATCTTTATTCCATGGATAAGTTCTATTTCAAATCAAATTGGTATTGTCTTTGTAAATGCTGAAATGTTTGGTTTTTGTTTTTAGCCCAGAAGAAAATTCCCACAAATGCAAACTCATTCTGGCCACCTCAGAATTTTGTCATAGAAGCAGCATGCTTTCTTTCCCTTGTGGGTTTTAAAACTCCGCCACATGGTATTTTTAAATTGGCAGCATAATACCTTTTAGACAGGGCTTTAGGATTCTACTTAATTGAGTGCAGTAGGTTAACAAAAGTGCCAATGTTCCTTAAAAACAAAAATCAAAATCCTCTGTTGATGTAAAGTTAATGCTAAATATTAGACTAAATTGCCAATTGCATTTTTCCATGTTTATCTTCTGAGATAGGAATAAAATTAAAGTATGTTACCATAGCAGCATCTGTAACATTTTATGAGACAAAAGATCCTTTTTTCCACACAAAGATCCAAGCCAGAAGCATTATCCATTAAGGAAAGCAAATAAGGCTAGGGGGACATATTTTTTTACAGTCATATTATGGAAATACTAAAGATCCAATGTCCTGAGGTCAGATTGTGAAACACAGCTGCTCACATTCATTCCTGTCCTGGATTGACACTCTTGGGTCATTCCTGAATATTGATCAGTTCTTCTCTCCAACTTGCTTACAATTGGAAAAGTCTTCTCTCATCAGCGTTTCTTCTTGAAACTCATTTTAGGGATAACAAAGAGGTGAATATAAATATATGCTTTGTGAAGCATTTATTGAGACTGCATGCCTGGCTGTGCTTTGCAAACTTTATTCTTATTCTCTGGTGGTTTTCTCTTTGGCTCTCTTTAAAAATAGTGGCCGAGTGCTCCTAGGAAGAAGGAAACATAGAGAGCTTAAAACCGTCCAGGCCCTGAGTTTATTTTGCTCCTCCTCCTAACCGCCTTTGCTTTCTTCAACACTCACTTCCCTGTGCTTCTTTCCTTCCTCCACCCAATGTCTTATCACCGCTCTTCATCCTTTCATTTACTCTGCACCGCGTGCTGTAAACACCATTCAATGCACCTTTACCTATGCGGAATTCTGAGACCTATAAGTAGAAGACCAAATGGATTTATTAATAACTAAAGAACATTTGCCTCCTAAATTTAAGCACAATTTCTAAGTCATCAGTCACATGTATCTGCTTTGACAATTGGCTGGCTACAAATGAACATTAGGCTATTATCCACATAACCCATCACCTATTCAATTAGTAGTTTTCGGATAGAGCTAAAAAAATCCTACAATAGTCTTTGAATTAAATGCTAATGAACTCCAAAAATGTACATTACTTTTCATAGATTTCAATTTTGAAAACTATGCAAGTTGTGCCCTTCAGTTCTCTTTACCTCCTTACTATCTGTTGGCAAATTTTAGTGTTCTTTAGAATCAAATTTTAGTGTTCTTTAGAATCCGTGTTTTGTGAGTCAAAGTGTAAGATCCTTTGGGGCAAATTTTATACCATGTACAATGTCAACCCTCAACAATTACCTGAGAAGTGAATTCATAAGCAGTGCCTTCATGTTTCCTCTAAAGTTTGTGTTTTGAGAAACTTTATTGCCTCTTGAATGACTGTGTAATAGCACTTTTCTTTCTATGCATTGTCAGTGTCAGCCTGCATAAGCACTTGAAAAGTGTTAAGGGAGTGTGTGAATAAAATGAGTTAACAAATAACTAAATATTTATACTGCCTCATAAAACCTCCCATACAGTACACCCATATTTAGGGGCATTGTTTCCAGTAGCCAAAAAGTGTAGAACCTAAGGCCAAGTGTTTGTTGGCAGAGAAATGGGTAAACAAAACATAATATATATGATGGAATATTATTTAGCCATTAAAAGGAAGGAAATTCTGACACACGCCACAACATGTATGAACTTGAGGATGTTATACCAAATAAAATAAGCCAGTCACAAAAATGAGAGATACTATATGGTTCTTCTTGTATGAAGTACCTAAAATAGTCAATTCTTAATGACTGAACTATGGAGGTTGCAGAGGTAGGACTATTAACAATATTTAAATGGTTAGAAAGTCTCGGTTTTGAACATGACATAATTTCTGGAATGGATGGTACTGACAGCTGCATGACAAAGTGAATGTACCTAATACCACTGAAGTGGACACTTAAATATGGCAAAAATGATAAATTTTATGTTATATATATTTACCATAATTTTAAAAACCATATGAAAAGCTATTTTTTTTATGACTGGGAGAATTGGCTATACATGTAGTCTGGTAATTTAGGAAACTTTAACCCTTATAATACATGAGGTAATAGAAACCTCACACAAGGAGAAAGGTCGTGCTTACTAAAACCAGACCTCCGTGGCCCGCTTCTTGCTGCTGCTCTCGGCACAGTGGACTCAACTCTTCCTACTTGAATTTCCCACTGCACTTGTCCTGTTGCCCAATGTATCCACCCCCACACTTATAAACTTCAGCCTTGGATATCATTGTTCCACGCTTAGAGTAATCCAGGTGCTCCACAAGCAATTCACATGTATGCTCCCATAGGACAGAAATATTTGACAGATATGGGAGCAAAGTCTCAAAGAAGGAATTATCCCAAATAGTATGGTTAGCTCAGTGGAAAACTAGGGTGCAGATCCAGGTCTTCCTCCTATCAAAGGCCAAGATACGACCTACTTTTCTACAGTGATAGAAAATCACTAAGAATACCTCCTCCATTCGATTTACCCTGAGTTATAAAATCCTCCCAGAGGGGAATGTTTCATTGGCCTCTCAGGCTCCTATGCTCAGAATCAAACACTTGATTGATATCACACTTCCCAGTCTGCCCCTCACATAATTCTGTCAGTGCTAGAGCCCCAGGCTTTCCACCACAGCTCATTTCATTAGCAAGTCCTCCAGGCAAAACCTCCAGGTCTGAGAACCCAACCCCATAGCTCAGACGTGGCCTGAGCCACACAGACACACACACACACACACACACACACACACACACGCACACATCAGCAGCTGCCTACTAAGTAGTATTTCCCTTTTGTTCTCAGTATAATAATCTTTTTTAAAATGTGCAACCGATCATGACATTAGCCTGCTAGTAAGCCACCAGAGGCTTTTTGCCACGTTTAGAACAAAATCCTCTCTCTTTCATGCAATCTATCAAAGCCCAGCATGTTCCAGGTCCTCTCCACTCTGTCCTTCCATTCTTCTCATCTCATGGATTCAGCTATGCTCTATATAAACTGCCCTTTATTCTTTCCATTTCTTAAGATTTCCAAGTGCAGAAAATCTCAGAGCCTGTGCATTTCGAGTTTTTTTCTGCCTAGAGAGCTCTGTCTTCCTATGGTCACAAGTTGAGTTCCAGCTCAAAAATCACCACTTCAGGAAGTCCTGATCTCAACACTCTAGCCAAAGGAAGCTTCCAGAAACCCCATTTCTTGCCATCCTATAGTCTTGTTTTAATAATTGTATGGCATGGATCCATATCTTCATTTATTTACCTATTAATGTGTGGAACTATTCATCTCTTTCTACTATATCTTTGGCTCCTTCATAACTTAGAGTTTGCCTGTCTTTCCCAATGATATATTCCCAGTGCCTAAGACTGAAAACACAATGTACAGTGTGCATGAATAGCTAAGAAAATAAACAGTCCTTGGCTCTTATTGTTGTGACAAAGGACAGTAAATGAGTAACTAGAATGCTGAAAGATGAATGTCATGGTTAAAGGATGCAGAGTTCTAAGAGTTCTAAGGGCTTGGAAAGGAGCTATCTCAGGCAGAGAAGATCAGAGAGCATTCCCTGGGGAAAGTCATGCCTATAGGAGACCCTCTTTCCTAATGTTTGTTTATTTACTTACAAGAAAGCATAAGGGTCCCTGCAGCAGCATAACAGTGCATAACATATCAGTGTGGGATGATAATGGTGATGCTGTGACTCAAAGCACTGCAGAGTACTAACATAATCATGATCACTAGTCTCATCTATCCTTGGAATAGAATCTGTTAGGTTTGAATCTTTCAGTTAAAGAGAAAACAATTTCTGGAAAGTCTCTCTCTCTCTCTCTCTCTCTCTCTCTCTCTCTCTGTGTGTGTGTGTGTGTGTGTGTGTGTGTGTGTGTGTGTGTTGTTTTGTTTTACAAGGTTCATCCTTAGCTTGCCAAGATAGCTGCATTTTTGGATGATCTGTGCCACATCTGGCATTCAGACTCTTATTGATACTGCCATGGTGCTTAATTAAACATAATACTGGAGTTAACATGAAGGAATGCTGCAGTTAATAAGAAGGGCATGTTTGAAGGATCAGACACTTATTGTATAGTTTAAATGTGGTTTTTATAAAACCTTCCAAAGTAAAAGACATTTTTAAATTATTTTGAATCAACTGAGTCACTTCTAGTAGATGCAATGGGTAAATAATTATGTTTCAGAAGATGTTTACATGAATGTCCTGTCTACAGTTTGCCACTGCTCAGCCTCTTGCTTACTGATACAGTACCTATTACTGGTCATTTTCCCTCTTTATTCTGACCTTTTGCAAATTCATTGTCAAACTGCTGTTAGGCCCGTGGTTATAACAAATGACCATTTCACAAGCTACCATGCTCTGATGAAATTGTCTTCCTGCTGTGTTCATCTCCCTAGTAGACTATGCTCCTTAAGGGACAGAACTATCTCTCCAAATTATTATTATGCAGTGCCATGTGGTCCACTTACAATAACTCATTGAATGAATGAATAATTCTCCCCCAAGCTTTCACATCCCCAACCCTCCTTTGTATGTAAGTCAGAGAAAGAAATATTAAGTGCTAACTTTTTTGTCCTAAATTTGAGTCATAGTCGGTAGCATTTCAAAGTAGAACTCGTACTCTACAGAGCACTAATAACCTGGTGGCTTTGTCACAGATGCTCTGAAGAGTCAGAGGGAAAAAATGCATCAGTAGAGATTAAAGCTAGAGAAAATCCTCAGGCTTAGAATGTATTTATCACTGCCAAGTAAAAATGAAAGATCAACATTGGCCAGCATTCTATTACCTGTCTTTGCACAATTGTTATATCTGCTATTATTCTAATATCTAGAATTAAAAGCTCACTTAATCCTTGAAATACTTAAAGTCTCATCGCCATGGGTGCAAGACAGGTATCTGCCCCCAGCCCAACTTCCTTGCATTGCCTTAACTGATTCTGGTCTACACTGTTTCTCTGACTTTAATGTTTCCATGAAGCACCTGGGTATCTTGTCAAAATGCAGGTTCTGCTTTAGCGAGTCTTGCATAGTCTTTGAAATTCAACATTTCTAAGCTCTCAAATGATGCTGGGGAACACCTCTGAGAAGTTCTTTACTTGGCTGCATATTAAAAGTATATGAAAAGATTTAAAAATATTGCTGTCCAGATCCTGCCACAAGATCCTGTTTTAGTTGACCTCCACGAGTGGCCTAGAAATCTGTGTTTTTAATCAGCAGCCCCAGATTCTACTACAGGTGATCCATAGTCCATGAATGGAGGAAAACTGATTTAGAAAGAGGAAAAATGTTTGTAGGAATATAAATATAAGTGACTATCTAAAAATATGCAAACTGAGGGAATATGGAAAAAATGCTACTTTATTTCATTGTTTTCAAGATGCACTGTTTTTCATATTTTAACATCTCTAATCCTGGGAAATGTCTGATAGTTTGCAGTTATAATGATAGAATTTTTTTTCTCTGTGTTACATAAAATGTAGATAAAACACTGTGGTTCTTCCTATGAGATCCGGTATATTAATTTTAAACGATTTGAACAAACACAAATAAATAGATCCTATTCATAATACAGCAACAATATCTGTCTAGTTCAGTACAGTTTAACTCTTAACTCAAGCATTCTTACTATATGAGCAGGATTTAAAATTATCAAAGCTATCTGTAATTTTCCCACTCTTTTTTTTTTCCAGTACTGGAGAGTAAATCCAGGTTCCTCACACTGAGCTCCATCTCAGCTCTTTTGAGGCAGCCTCTTCCTAAGTTGCTAAGTTGCCCAGGCTGAGCTCGAAATTGTGGTCCTCCTGCCATAGCCTCCCTGTCTTCTTCCCTTTCTTTTTCCTTCTTCTTCCTTGTCTTCATTTTAATGCAGGGCTGGGGATCAAACCCAGGGCCTTGCATAACATACACTAGATAAGTGCTCTGCCATTGAGCTATATCTCCATCCCTAATTCTTCCTCTCTTTCTTTTTTTTTTTTTTAGTGACATCTGCTTGAATATGTCTTTTTTTTTCATTAAGTTTATTGGTACACTTTAGGTATACAATACAGTTACATTCATCATTGGGATCTTGTACCTTTACATAAAGTGTCTTAGTTCTTCTTCCTCTCTTTCTAAGGAAGAAAGTGTTTATTGCTCTGAAGAAAGAAGTGAAAAATGAAGCAATTTGGAAAAAGCAAAAGAAACTAATTTGACTTTCGTGACAAAATAAAAAGAATAAATTGACTTTTATGAAAAAGAGGCATTTAGTACTAGGAATTTGGGTGAGGGGTATAGGAATTGAACCCAGGACTTTCAAATTCAGCTAAATCCCTAGCCCTTTATATATTATGGCAGGATCTTGCTAAGCTGTCCAGGCTGGCCTTGAACTTGCAATCCTCCTTTCTCAGCCTGGCCAAGTAGCTGAGATTATAGGCAGGCCTGACTAGTTCTAGCAACTCTTAAAGGACCTTAGCCAAAGAGAGAAGAATACAAATCAAGCAGGAGCCGAGCATGAGCAGTGGTTAATAAAAGAGAGAAGCCGAGAGCTGATTCCCTGCCTCGGAAGTGGAACTTGGGGACCAAGAGAGACAGGAGTGAGGCAATTTAGGGAGGTGCATTGTGCAGCTCCAGTCCCATCACTTCCTGCAGAGATCATTACTAAAACCCACATTGCTTTCCGACATTCTTTGAACTTAATGTGCTTCCTTGATGCAGCACTACTGAGACACTATGGCTGGAATTCACCAACAACTTGTTAATTTGAAATTTAGTGACATTTATTTGCTCTACATGATCTTCTAAGGTCAGCAGTTTCCTGGGACATAAATCCACCATTAATTCAGGGCTTTGAAAAATCTAATTGAAATAGCCCTTACTAAAACCTTTCTAAAATTGATTTTTCTATATTATAAGAGTCTGGAAAAGGCTTTAGAGCACAGGCTTTGGTCTCAGCACATAAAGACCAGGGATTTGAAATTTCCTTAATCTCCCTAAACCTCACTTGTACTTTCTTTTTTTTGGTACCGGGGATCGAACTTGGGTCCTTGAGCTTGCGCAGCAGGAGACAAAACCACTAGGCTAAATCCCCGACCCTCTTGTACTTTCATATAATGTGATAGGAAAGATGTCTTCTCCAGAAAGCCATTGTAAATATGAAATGGAATGCAGTGGGAAATCAAGGACTGTCAGCTACCTTTATCATCAAATGTATCCAATGGCTAAGTATCCATCTATGAAGGTTTGAGAAATTTTATTTGAAAAACATGGACATATGCAGATATTGCAATTTCTTTTAAATTATGCAATACATATGTGTACAAAAAGATATAAATTAATGTATATCTAGATAGGTAAACAAGCACATAATATTGAGTAAAGGGGGATAAGGTCTAAATCATTGTCCCTAAAACAAATATTTACAGGAAAAAAAATTTTTAAAAACACCAAAATCATGTTTAGAACCCTGTAGAAAAGTTAATCCTCAGTGGCTTCAGGACATAATTTAAAAATCACCTCAGTGGTTTCGCCGCCTGCCTTGCAAGTGCAAGGTCCAGAGTTTGATCTCCGGTACCAAAAAGAAAAAGAAAATTATTTCAAAATACTTTCTTAATTGACTTATAAAGTAATATTTATAATAATATAGTTAGAATTCTATTCTATTTTGATAAAAATTATATATAAGAGTTTCAAAGTGATCTTTTGATATATCTGTACATTGTGGAGTAATTATCACAAGCTGTTAACATATTCATCATATAACATACAAGGTGTGAATAAAAAGCAGAGTGAATGCTAAATTTAAAAAACATTATTACAGCAAAAGACACATTCCCCTGAATCCTCCTCAAAATACTCCCCCTCATTTTGAACACACTTATCCCACCATTCATGTCACTTCCCAAAGCAGCTCTGGAAGTCCTCTTTCATGAATGTCTTTAGATGCACTGTCCTGGCTGCCTTGGTGTCCTGAATCAATTCAAAATACTGACTTTGCATGGTTATTTTGACTTTGGAGAAGATCCAGAGTCACACAGTGCAGATGGATAAGATAAGATGGGTGAGGACACGCTGTAATAATTTTATGAACCTGCCTTTCCATTGAATGGCACTCAAGAACAGCATTCACTGTAGTTTTGATCTCACCTCATAAAGACATGAAAGACAACTTTTAGAAGTTCTTCAGAAAGTGACAAGAGCAATGGAGTAAGTGAATTCAGAGAGGGGAGCTATTTAGAGGGAGATTAATGGCAACATCTCTGTTATCGTGATACATTTTCTAAAAATTTAGACACTTGGCATATTTTTATCTCTTCTTGTGTTTTGAAAGGGATTAATGGCAATAATGATAATAATTTTTAATTTAAAAAGTCACCATACTATATATTAGATCTCTACTAATTTTTCATTCTCCATAATGGAAACTTTGACTTCTTTAACCAACATCTCCCCTTTGCTGCCACCCCCATCCTCTGGATATTAATATTCTACTCTCTACTTTTATCAGTTTGACTTTTTCAGATTTCCCATATAAGTCAGATAATATAGTATTATTTGTCTTTCTATGTCTGGTATATTTCACTTAACATGAAGTCCTCCCAGTTAATCTAGGTTGTTGCAAATAGCTGGATTTCTTTCTTTTTGAAGGCTGAATAATAAATATGCTTCTAAATTTATGACAGAGTTACAATCCCCAAATCCATCATAAATCGAAAATATTTTCAGTCAAGAATGTATTTAAGGCACTTAACCTACCAAACATCACAGTTTAGCAGCATGTGCTCTATATAGTAACCATAGTTTTAAGATGTGATCAAGAACTGTGGTGAATATTTAAATTTTTTAAATGTATCACCATGAAAGACACTGTGATCAATCCCAGCAAAATATCCCCCCTTGCTTTAAACACATTGGTCACATTTGCTCTGTCGTGGTTGCCTCACTGCGCTGAATCACTTCTGAAAGTTTACCATTCATGGTCATTTTAACTTTGGGGAAGAGCCAGAAGTTGCACAGTGCCAAGTAATTTTGATCATAACTCCAAAAGACACTCCAAAAGAGGATATTCAGAACTGAGGCAGAGGTGGAAGGAATGATGGGATAAGTATATTTGAAGTGAGGGGGATTAATGGTAATGTGTCTTTTACTATATTAATTTTTAATCATTCACCAAATATTTTGATCACATCTCATACTCTTACAGTCGAATGACTTCCTGGGATCTGTGGCTCATTGTTGCTGTCCAGCAACAAAACAGAGGCACCCCATATCACCAGCCTTGGAAAAGATCAAAATTCAAAATGAAAACTACAGTTTCTACTGAACCACATTGCTTGAAAATGCCTTAACGTTAAAAAAAAAATCATAAGTTGAAATATCATAATTATATTGGAGATACCTGAATTGTGCATGTAAAGTTTTACATTACTTAGCAATGGGAGGGTGCATTCTGAGACCTGCATAATTGGGCGAATTTGTCATTTAGTGAACACTGCAGAGCATGCTAATATAACCTAAGACTGCAACAAAGTCACTACCAATCGAATCTTATTGGGCCACATCACATATGCAGTTCATCATGCGCACATGCACATGTATGTATCATGTTCTCTTTAACCACTTTCATCCATCAACAGACACTCATGTTGGTTCCAAACCTTCCCTATTATGAATTATGCTGCAATGAATGTGTGACTGTAGATATTTTTTCAGGATCCTGATTCCATTTCTCTCAGGATCCTGGGGGCTAGGGGGATGGGATATACAGCTATAAGTGGAATTACTAGATCATATAGTAGTTCAATTTTAATTTTTTAAGGAACCTCCATACCATTTTCCCTAACATCTGTATGAATTTACATGCCAGCCAAAGTGGACAGGGGTCCTTTTTCCCCACCCTCACCAACATTTATCCTTTGTCTTTTGGGTATTCTAACAGGTGACAGGCTATATTTTGGCATTGTTTTGATTTGCATTTTTCTGATGATTAGTGATCTTGAGCACTTCTCATACACGATTTGGCCATTTGTCTTCTTTGCAGAAATAACTATTCAAGTATTTTGCTGGGTTTTTAATTGAGTAAGTAGTTTGGGTTGTTTTTTGTTTGTTTGCTATTGAGGGGTTTTTTTGCATTCTCTATACATTACAGATATTAACTTCTTATCAAATGTATGGTTTGCAAATATTTTCTCCCATTCCGTAGGTTCTCCCTTTACTCTATGGATGGCTACTTTTGCTGTGCAGAAGCTTTTTTAGTTTAATGCCATCCCATTTGTCTATTTTTTTTCAGTTTGAAAATAATTTATTATGTAAGTAAAACATGGAACATTTGTTTCAATATGATGGAATGAGAACATATGCTTCTCACAGCCCCTTGACAAAAATCTGGAAACTGACAGTATAAAGATGAAAGAGGTATTAAACATGCAAGACAAGGTAACAGAAGAGATGACAACAAAAGATTTTAGAAATTGAAAAATAAATGCATGAATATTTCAACAGACTAGGGAACTAGAATCCTAGTTCTGGATACAGGTTGTCTTGAAAGAACTCCAGTACAGCTAGTTGAAAGAAGCAGTTAGGCGCCAGGGATTTAACTCAGTGGTTCTGCCACCTGCCTCACAAGCACAAGGACCCGAGTTCAATCCCCAGTACCAAAAAAAAAAAAAGAAGCAGTTAAACCCCAAGGTCTACCACATTGTACAGTGATTACTACACTCTTACACTGAAAAAAAAATTGAAGGGCTCACTCCCTGCAAAAGGTGAATAGGAGGGGTTAGGGCTCTGGAATTGGGGAATTCAGATATAAAGCTGAGGTAACAGGTTGCAGGACCTTACTGGAAACTGATTGGGGAAGCCGAGATATGAACAGTAAGATCTCCAAAACCCCTTCCCTCTTCTTTGACCAAAAAGAAAACTGGCAAAGTATATACACACAGGACACGAGACTGGAGGATTTCTCTCACAAAAAGGTCTACTACACATGCTGATAATTGAGGGGTTCTCAAATACATGGCCTTGTCAATACACTGCAATAAAATCTACATGCATAGAGTTTAGCTTTTTAGTTGTTCTCAACTCTGAAGAACAGTCAATGACCCTAAAGCATTTGAAGAAACATACAAAATAAAAGGAACTAACAGAAGAATCACTTGAAGGAAATATACCAAGCAAAGAAACCACCACCCCCCACCCCAAAGAAAAGAAGAAAAGAAAAGAAAGAGGAAAAAGCCAGGTTGTGGTGTCACACAAGAGGCTGAGGCAAGTTCAAGGCCAGACTGGGCTACATAGTGAGTTCAAGGCCAGCCACCACTACATAGCAAAACCCTGTTTAAAAAATAAAGATAAACAAACAAAAACAGACAATACAGTAACTTAAAATTCTGAGAAAATGATTCCTAATTAAAATCCCAAACCAAAACTATTACAGTAGATGTACAATAGAAACACAGTCATATACACAAAGTCTCAAATATTTCATTTCTTTGGAATCTTTTTCTCAGAAAGTCACTGAACAAGAAAATTCTATCAAAATGAGAGAGTAAACCAAGGAAAAGGTAAGAGATCCAGTTTAAAAATGGTTCCAAAATAAGAAACAACTAACAGAAATACTCAAGTGGAGGATAAAGTGAGATTCTAGATGGAATCTGTTCTACAGTCCAGACTAAATAATGCTCTAGGGGACAGGGTGGGGATGAGATGGAATGTAGTTTTGGAGAACTTACCAATGAAATATCTGATGTATTTGCACATACAGAGGTATTCAAACTTCCGGAGTTATTGATAAGCACAAAGAGAACTATTAACAGTCGAGGGGAAAGCTTTCCAAGATTGAAAATATGAAAAAGGAAAAAAATGTCCAGTATGGTGATGCATGCTTCTAACTCCAGCACTCTGGGAGACTGAGGCAAGTTTAAGCCCAGCCTGGGCAATTCAGTGACCACACCTCAAAATTTTAAAAGGTCCTGGGTTCAGTATTCAGAGCTACCACCACCACCAAAAAAAAAAAATGAAAATACAATCAGAGCATATCCCATATCTTATTTGGAGTGTGTTTATAAGGTCAAAATGACAATAACTATTGATCCAATCAAAATTATTATACACCTGCATAAAAGATACAGAAACATTAATACACATTAAAGTAGTGAGACATGGCAGAATTCTGGACATATTTAAAAAGTATACATACACTCCGATATGAGTATGAAGAAAAAGAAGAGTAAACCATGACTCCAAAATTCTTGGTATAAACGACTGAGAAAATAAAGAGTTAGCATTTACTGGAATAAGAAAAATACAAAAGGAGCAAATTTGGGCTACAGAAAATAATAAATTCAGATTGGGGTTGTCTTGAATTATGAAGTAAAAATCATCAAGGAAGTAGCAACCCCTGCTTGGGGCATTCTAATGTTTAGAGGTCAAGATGTGCAAGTAACAGCAAAAAAAACTGAGAATTAGAGCAAGAGGAAGGAAATACAAGAGAATGTATTTACTAAAAGCTCACTAAAATTCTTTTGTGGAGAGTCAGTAACAATATGAAATGTTGACAGGTCAGGTAATATGATTTCAGAGGTAGCGAGAGACCTTAAAAACAACAATTCTACTGGAATGATAGGAACAAAAATCCAACTGGAATGAGTTCAGGAGAAAAAAATGCAAGAAGGCAAATTAAAAGCAATGAATATAGACAATGGTTTCAAGTAATCTTGCAAGAAAAAAAGGATTTTCAGTGGGCTTTGACGAGGACAAAAAATATTGGAAGAAACGAAAGATAAACAGGAACAGATAGTTAAGTAGGATTACAGATATAGTGATGACAACTTTTTAAAGATTTTTCTGGTTGTTCCTATTTTCTCAGTGAAACAGGGAGCAAGGTGAGACGTATCAGAGATATAAGGACAGAGAGGAAGCTATGACAAGTCATTCAGAACAATGTAAGAAAACAAGACTGAAAAGTTTAACTACTAAGCGACTCACTGATGCCATGACTGAGTTTTGGGCAATCCTAATCAGCATGCTTATGTGACTGCTGAACAGTCTGACTTAATAAAACAAAATGAAAAACCTGTTCCATGTCTTGTTCTTTTCTTTAATTGTTCTCTCAAAATAGTTTTTCTTTTGAGCCTTAGTTCCACTGTCCTAAAACACTATCATCTGATCTGCTTATGAATATAAAAAATAACATTTCCCATTAACCTATTTAGAAATCTATGGTTCAGTGATCATTTCCCCCTTCCCAGAATATACTCTAGATCTCTCTTCTTGGTGGACTAATGTCCTTTTATGCAGGGCCTAAACTGTTCCCCTTTTGGCTTTATGTTCCTTGATTACAGGTTTTGGGTTATTCCTAGGTCTTGTTTTCTTCTGCCTCACTGTATTTAACCTCCTCGCATAATAATTTCCAGGGTTTCTCCTTTTTTGTTATATTCTTATACTGCATATTACTACCACAGTCTTGGTCTGTCAAGATCCTGCAGCTTCTTCCACAGCCTTCTCTGTGTAACTCAATGAATCTTTTGTATGACATATGCTTGTAGTACTAGTAAATGAAACCAAGTTGGCACAGTCACATGGAATCCCAATACCAGTCAAGTCTCTTGCAGTTATTTCATCTGAACTATTATTTCCCTCACAAAATACTTTCATGAGGTGAGCTTATAATGAAACTTTATTGGAGAACTCTCTTAAAGACTCTAATGTCAAACAATTTCTTATTTCAACAATAGAAAGCATAACTCCAATAAGCCCCCCTAGAAAGCCTACTCCATAACTGAAGTATCAAACCCCTTTGAATTCTACTGCTAAAAGAAAGGGGGTAAAAAGCATTTACTACAAGAGGATTGTATAAATCTGGCAATGCTTAAGACCATACCCAAGAGTACTACCTAGCCTCAAAATTTAACTGAAAATTTAAACTTAAGGTAAACTTTGTTCTTAATAAGACTCAGAAAATTATAATCTATTAAGTATACAAGGGTACTACTTACATTATGTAAACTGATTTACTTTAAAAAGTCAAGTGAACAATCTGGATTTTAAAACCAATATAAGTAAATCACCAGATGTAAACAGTAACTTAAGCTATCCTTCAGCTCCAATTTAAAACAAACATTCAGGATTGGAATCTTCAGAATTTTCCAGTATCTTGAATATCCCCATCTTCTCCTTAATTGGTCCTGAGGCTTTCATTTGATCAATAAGATCACTTCAATCTAACAATAACTCTATATCTTTATCACTGATGATTTTCTCCCTTGATCCCTCTATTTCTCTTTCATAATCTCTAGATTTTAGTAATTCCATTAATTCTTTAGTATCTAAGAAATTCTTAGATTGATCTAATACAGATTGACCACCTTTGAAATTATTTTTGTGGATGATCAACTTTTTCAGTTTTCTTTTAGCAGCTGCTCTTTCCATAATTTTCTGATCAATGATATTTGCTGTAACAAGCTGATAAACAATTGGCTTTGTCTAACCAATTCTATGGCTTCTATCAAAAGCTTGAAGATCAGACTGAGGATTCCAATCACTATCATAAATAATCACTGTATCTGCTGCAGTCAAATTAATATGCAGGCCACCAGCTCATGTACTCACTAAGAAGATAAAAACATCTGGATCTGTGTTGAAGTCATGCATATTTTTTTCTCTCTCTGAATAAGACGTGGACCCATCAAGCCTACTAAAGTTGAAATTTCTAAGATGGCAATAATCCATCAAAATGTCCAACATCCATGTCATTTGTGAAAAAAGCAACACCTTGTGACCTCTGTTTTTTAGGTCTGGCAGCATTCGATCCAAAATTAAAAATTTTCCAGAATTTGTAAACAATTATTCATCAATTTTAAACTCTTCTGTAACAGGGTCTATAGGGTATTCAATCAGCTCAATCAGATATGCATGATTACAGCACTTACTTAGTAGCGTCATGACCTTCTGTAGCTTCAAATCTATTTCAGATTCCATAGGGATATTCACTTTCACTACAGGCCTTTCTCTGTCTACTTCTGGCTGTATTTGACTGATCAATTTTTCCAACTCATTAGGAACATCATCTATTTTGCTGTAATTTATTGATTTTCTAGTTCAGCATTTTGATCAAAAGTCCATTAGGATGTCCACTAGCTCAACTGTTTCCTTCTCACTCAATCCAAACATGTTGGCAATTGTACGATTCACAGTGGCTGTATAGAAAACCTCCTGTTTCTTTGAAAGTGGTGCATAAACAACTGCTTCTCATTTAGAAGGAACTTCAAGAGCAATGTCAGATTTTAGTCTTCTCAGTAAGAAAGGTGTTAGAATCTGGTGCAGCATATGTAATACATTCTGTTCTCTTTAGCTATACCTTCAGCAGTTTCGGAAAGACTAATAATGTCAAACCAAGATTCAACGCTTTTCAAGTCATCAAATACATCTGGCAACAAAAAGTTTAGCAATGTCCAAAGTTCTGATAAATTGTTTTGCAAAGGAGTACCAGTCAAAAGAAGTTTGTTATCAGCATCAAACAGCTTTAACTCCGATTAGATGGCACTTCATATTCTTTTTTTTTCCCCCATTAAGTTTATTGGTAAATTTTAGGTATAAAATACAGTTACATTCATCTTTGGGATCTTGTACCTTTACATGAGTATCTTGGTTCTTATTTTTTTCCCCTTCCCTTGCCCTCCCTACACCCCCTCCATCCTTCCCT
Organism: Heterocephalus glaber; assembly: GCF_000247695.1. The sequence continues at coordinate 235,000 of NW_004624769.1, forward strand.
GTTTGCAAAGATTTTGTTTCCATTATTTTCCTTTTCTCATATTTTTTCTTTTCCTTTCTTTCCCTTCCCCTACCCCTCCCACTTCCCCTACTCATTTAGACCTTTACTTCCTATTACACAATATTAATTATACATTTTTTAAATTACAATATCAAGATCTAGGAGACATTACCACAGATTTTACAGAATTTAAAAAGATATAGAAACCATATTACAAAAATCTTTTTTGAAATAAATTTGACAACTTCTAAGAAGTACCTTGGAAGACAAATTAATGAAACTA